>PVIC010004308.1:0-63515 GCA_004025085.1 Thryonomys swinderianus | reverse complement strand
GGGCCGGAGGGTTAGCTCAGTGGTTCCGGCGCCTGCCTCGCAAGCGTAAGGACCTGAGTTCGATCCCCGGTTACCACATATAATGCTGGGCGTGGTGGCTCACGCCTGTCATCCCAGCACTCGGGAGGCAGAGACGGGAGGATGGCTGAGTTCGCGGCGGCTTGCCTGGGCACCATAGTGAGCTCAGGGCCAGCCTGAACTACAAAGCAAGGCCCTGTCTCCAAAAAGCAAAAAAAAAAAAAAAGAAATTAGTATAGACAAACTGGAAGGGGATTATTGCAGAGATTGGAGTCTTTCAAATGTAGGAAAGAAAAAGAAAGACATAATTGAGAAACACTGTTGATATGCTACAGAAGGAGAAGATTCCAGCATTTTAATCCCATCAACACCACTGGCCAAGATATGTAATCTAGGAGATGACTTTGATGCTGATGCTGGTAAATGTATTTTAATCCTCCTGAATATAACTCAAAGAACTGGAAATAATCATTGGTAACACTAGTTACATAGTCACAAGAAAATTAAGACAGAACATAATGTCCTGCTTTTCTTAAGAATATATCTAATTTGGCATGTTGGAAATCGGAAACAAGTTCATTGTGAAAGTATAATCTGGAAATTCTGATATACATTGGATAGTTTGTTCTGCTCTAAATGTTGACTTCTGCTCAAAGTCAAACCATGTCAAAAGTAACATTATGAAAGGAACAAGAAAACTATAGAGTTAGTGGCATTTAAAGTAATGTTAAAATTTTCTCTTTCTATGCATACTCCACCTTCTGCAAAGAGAATACATAAAAATCTATAATTAAATATGAGATATATTTAATCCATAAATAATGCTAGTTTGTAGAGAAATATTTATAAATCAAATACAGGAAAAGACTGACCAAGATCCTGGACAGGAAACCAATTATTCTTCCTAATTTATGATTTTAATGAAATTATAGTAAAAATTCCCAGCAGTTATTTTTAAACTTTATAAAATCATTCTAATCTTCATCTCAAAGAAACCAAAAAATTGAAGAAAAATTATGATAATGAGGAAGTGTTTATTTCATCTATCATATATTAACATATACCATAAAAATGCCAGTGATTAAAGCATTCCTATTTCAGGAATTAGTAAGAGAAAAATAAATTTTTTAAAAATTATAAGTAAAAATTTATTGCATGAAATGGAATTTGATACATGAAAAATGAGGCATTAAAAGTGCTGATACGTGATGTTTTGTCTTTCCTGAAAAGAAGTTAAAGTCAAACCCTTGCCTATATCTTATTTTATATAAGAAATATGATACAATTTAATCTCATTATAGTTTTAAAAGGTTTTACTTAGAAATTTAATATTTTAACAGATCATATTAGCATCTTTTAAACATTAGTAGTCCACTGAAGCAGTAGAGAAGTTTTTTCAGCTAATTTTGTAGAAACACTGTTATTAAATATGTACTCATGTAAAACTGCTATGAACAATATTATCTCATTTTTCTTAGCAAAATGATGAGACCAAGCGTATGGAAGCTTTTCTGCATTTATTGTGATAAAGAAAAAATCAAATTTGGAAATAATGTCAAATACAATGTGCATTTCTAAATAATAATAGGATGGTCAAACACACTCTTATTTTAGCCCACTATGGTGATATACACCTGTAATCTCAGTGCTCAAGACACTGTGGTAGGAGGATTTCTATGAATTTAAAGCCAGCGTGGGCTACATAGAGTTCAAGTCCAATCTGAACTATATAGCAAGATCCTGTCTCAAAACTCTCCCTCCATTTTTTTAAATTTTTAAAGTGAATAATATTTTTCAAACTAAAAGAGGAAACCTTTCCCAGAAATAACACATAAAGGAAACTGATTAAACAAAATTCTTTGGAATAGATATTTAAGTCAGAGTTTGGGGGCATTCCCTTCATTCATGCTCCTTTCCTGATAATTTGGATAGTCAACATCTGTTCTATATGTATACCATTTCTCTATTGTTTTTATCTCTATATTAGCACTGCGGAAGGAATCAAATCCAAAACAATTACAATTTTCTTCATTCAAATCTAACATTGATGGATTCTTTTGTTTCTCAGAAACATATTCAACCCACATAAATTTATAACTTCCATATAGCTTCAAAATATTCAGCAAAAGAAATTTTAGAGGTAGAATAACATGCATATGAAATAAGGAGTGAAATACCACTTGAAAAGGACCTACAATATGAATACTGACAGGAAACTAAAATAGTTTTCTAAGAGTGGATGTTTCCATACTTGAAATATACTCATGACCTCAGAGCAGCAAGAGTGTTTTCCCTTATGTTAACTTCTAGCTATGCAAAGAAAAGTAATAGAAGAAGGGGTCAGGGATCTGTATCAGAAGAAATTGACCAGTGTCAGGCAGATATTTCAGTATGCAGGGGTGTCTTTCCCACTGGAGCCGATCTGTTGTTGTGAAAAAGACCAAAGTATTCCCTTTCATTGTGAGAGTTCCTTTCTTTCCCCAGGAGACTCCAAATCTGGGAGAACTTCTCTCCTTTGTTATCCACCTGCACATCTGACATATCTGAAATATTGTAGAGTCTTTTCTCCCAGGGCATATCACAACTCTCTCTTATAATAAGGCCCATCTTTATTCTTGGTCTTTGGGATTTGACTTTTATTTCTAGACTACAGGATACAACTCTAAAAACTTTATTCTAAATTTTGCTCCCAGGAAAAAGAATAAATCCTTCACAGGGAACTGGATGTCTAAATAAGTGCATAGTTCAGTAAGAGTACAGTGGTCCAACCTTCCTCGTCCACAAAGAGAATGTTTGGCTACACAGCTAACGCAAATAAGATACAACGAGTATTCTATTAAAAAAAAACTAGGAAAAACTTGTGAGAGCATTAACTATCTTGAAGTACAGTAAACTAAGCTGAACTTTATGAAAACTACATAAACAAAAAATATATGGGCATCTTCTGTTTTTTTTTCAAACTGGAGATCTTCCATTTTGTTCAAGGCACTTATTTGTCCATGGCTAATTATATACCGAGGCACAGCTAGGCACTGCATAGAACAAATGTAATATTGGTGACTCTCTTTCTCTTTCTGTTTCATCAAATTTATGACTTTCTCTCCCCTTCTCTTCAGTCCTCTTGTCATCTGTTCCTCATTCTTCTCTCCCTCTCCCCTCCCTACTCTATTTATATATAATATCACATTGGCAATACATTGGTAAATAACAGCTATATGCTGGTTGAGTTTAATGGCTAGTGAAAATCTTTATACTTTAAGAATTTATGTTTCCTGTCATTTGATAAGTTTATAGAGCTTCAATATACAGGATTTGAGATGAGTGAAACTCTGCAACTGATCTCCCATTTTACAAAATTACATTTGGGGTTTAACTTGAGATGCTGAATGAAGAAAGGGTAAACCAAATTAACTACCACTTATTGACTGACAGGCACTTGGTAACACTTTACATATTTTATAAGCCTATACAATTTGTATTATCATTTTCATTTTTTTTTTTGAGACAGGGTCTTGCTTTGTAGTTCAGGCTGGCCCTGAGCTCACTATGTAGCCCAGGCAAGCCTTGAACTCAGCAATCCTCCTGTCTCTGCCTCCCGAGTGCTGGGATGACAGGCGTGAGCCACCACACCCAGCACTGTGGTATGTGGTATTGATTGCTGGTGGGCATGAGTCACCACGCCCAGCATTGTATGTGGTTACCAGGGATCGAACTCAGGACTTTGTGCTTGTGAGGCAGGCACCAGAACCAACTGAGCTAAATCTTCAGCCCATCATTTTCATTTTGAGGTAAAAAAAAAACTGCTCATGATCAGCCAGGTAATACTTTATAGAGCTCACATTCAAAGTGAGTTCTGGCTCTAAAGCCCTTGCTAGAACTATGCAGAGATGGTAGATCTGAGACCTTTGTGGTACTCTCTTTTTTCAAGCCCACAGCAGTGACTATTAGTGGATCTCAACACTCCCTCACTTATCTTAGAACTGGCCTAAGAATTCTACTCAAGACAGGCTGGCAGGCATTGTTATCTGGAAGTGGTCCCCAAGATAAAGCCAGTTTACTATCAGAAGCAGATTTGAGAGGAGGGCGGCTACGGGACAAAATCTGAACCAAGGCAGAGGGAGACATGCTGAAGAGAGCATGGAGAAGAATCAAATAGAATGAAGAAAACAGGAATATGGGACTATGAGGGAAAATGTTGAAATAATCTGGAAGGCTCTGGCTGGAGCTGGAAGGGGCTGGCTAGAGAAATATTTTAAGAGCATTCCTCAACAATCTAATGTACTAATGAGAGACTTTAAGAGTTACATTCAAGCAAAAGGACTATAACTGACCCAATATGATTCGCTCTGCTGGTAGAGGCTGGTAGGAAGGAGGAAAAACACATGAGAGCAAACTTGAAAAAGCCGAGGTCCTAGTGAGAGCTGCTCTATGAGTGTAAACATGGTGGGCCTCAGGTGAAGGATATTTTATTTTGTATTCTCAAGTGTTTGGACTTTTGAAAGATGAAGGAAAATGGCATTATAAAGAGGGTAAGAACTTAGAAGTGAAACAAATGTTCAATTTGAGATCTAGCTCCATAGCTCACTAGCCACATATTCATGGGTAAATTGTTGAACCTCCCAGGGAATTTCACATGGACAGAATCGCACTTAGTCCTGCAAAATAATGTGAGGATTAACAAGCAAACATACACGAAGGAACAAAGGCCATGCATGGTGGGTACACCACTGCCGTTTGATAAATGTGAATCTCCTTCCCATGGTCCTGGTTTATGAGCTTAGTATTTGTGTATTTTCATTCCTTTACCTGTAAAACAGAAGATAAAACTTTCTCTGTGTATAAAGACTTCTGAGGAGAAATCTAATAGCAGACGAAATATAATCAAGAATCAACAAATAAGATTACATCCAATTAAAAAGCTCTCTACAGCAAAAGAAACAGTCAGAAGAGCAGAAAGAAAACCTGTAGAAGGAGAGGAAAATTGTGTTAGCAACTCTTCTGATAAAACTTCTAAAATATATGAAGAACTCAAAAATTAATCACCCGCCCCAAATGATCCAATAAAGAAATGGGAAAATGAACTGAATAGGCAACTTCTCAAAAGAAGTACAAACTGTGAATAAGTATATGAAAAGATCCTCAGCATCTTTAGTTGTTAGGAAGGAGCAGATCAAAACTGTTCTGAGACCCCATCTTACTCCAGTCAGAATGGCTGTCAGGAACACAAAAGTTAGTGAATGTGGGTGAGGATGCCGGCCCAGAGGAACTGTTTTACATTGTTGGTGGGAACACAAACAAAGAAAGATACAATAGAAATCATATGGAAAGTATAGTGGATATCTTTGCCCAGTATTAACAGGCTATAGAGGCACAAGCTTCTGACCCCTCCATAATTCGGCTGTTACGTTAGAAGTACTCCAATGAGCTAAGTTCACTTCTGGCCACGGTCAACTCTGTTCCAGTTAAATTTCTCCCTTCTTATTAACCATTTGTTCTCCTCAGCAAAGAGAAGATTCTGAAGTCCTGCCTGCAGAATGTTACCAGCAGGTGTCCCGAGGCCTTCCTAGCTTCCTGCCCTTTCACACTCGTAATGAAGAAACAATGGGTGTCCTGGGACTTCTTTATCTTTGCCACCTAGAGCAGCTTAGATTAGCCCAAGACTCAGTCTTTCTCAAGTCCCTGTGTTTCTTTTAATTCTTACTTTCTTATCACTCTGGTGGGTGTTGTACTGGCTTGTAGGAGGCCAGGGCCTCTGCAGGGGTCTCTGGAAACTCCCCCTCACCCTTCCTTATGGAAAAGTTCTCAAAACTATTTCAGTATAGAAATTCCACTTGCCCCAGACCTATCTACTTCTCCTGAGAATATGTCTGAAAAAATTAGAGATATTGTACTCAAGTGATACATGTTTAGATCAGTGAAATTCATGAGAGCTAAGTACTGAAAACATCCTGAATACCCTTCAACAGATGACTGGACAAAGGAATTATGGTACATACACACAATGGAATATTGTTTATCCATAAATTAGATAAAATAATTTCCTCTGCAGAAAAATACGTGAAATAAAACAATCAGAAAGTTAAATATCATGTATTTTGAGAATCCCACAATATAAATAAGATAAAGGAAAGACAATAGAGATCTAGAAGATATACTTTTGGAGATACAGAATGGGCCTAGGTCTTGTTTAGGTCAAATTTATACTCTTCATCATCTTGCTCTATTGATTCATTACAAGAGAAAAATGGAATATTATTACTATATAGTAAGAAATTAATTGGGAAATTTTTATTTACTTATAATAAATATCTTAGAATTAAAAAAGCTTAGAGCTGGAATGATCCTCAGAAATAACTTACTAACTCCTTATGAGGAGATTGATGGCCAGAGTGGTTGAGATGCCCACACTGATGGTGACAAAAATAAATATCTAAAATTATCTTTTTTCTCTATTTAATTTCTCTTCTTGATTTGTATTAAAACAGTTGTTTTCCATTAAACATAGGAAGCCCAAAGACTAGGGCCTCCAAATACTTTTAGGGGCCTCAACTTAAAAGTATGAAGAAAAAACAAGATAAAGTTTTATACTGAAGATCTTTTGATCTATTTGTATCATTAAGGTCATAAAGTATAATTTTTAGTACGAAAATAAGGAGGAAAGCAAAAGTGTCCTCAGTCCATAAAAGTCACAATGGAGCCTGTGTGAAGATACAGTGAAATTTCCAGCCTTAACCTCCTCCTTTGCTTGGCGTAAAGCACAGTCTATACATCAAGCAGACTTCTGGTAGAAGTCTGGTAATTATGTACAATGAGAGGTTTTCCTTTTTCTGATTTGTTGACCACTGACTACATAGCATATTACAAAGATCATTATTTGCTTCCTACTTCTGTTTCCATCCCTTTGATGGCTGAGAAGAAAGCAGCCATATAGTCAGAGGACTACTCCATGAGGAATTTAGCACATCTGAGGGCAATGAGGCTGGAATGAAGAAAATGGAAGTGAGCCCAGCATGGTGGAACATGCCTATAATCCCAGAGCTCTGCGAAGCTGAGGCAGGAAGAACGCAAGCTTAGCAATGAACAGTTTAGCAAGAACCTGTCCAAAATAAAAACGTTTTGGATGAGCACTGGAGATATAGCTCAGCATGAAGGCCTTGGGTTCAATCTCTAGTACTACCATGGCCTCCCCTTATGTTTTAGAGGATAAAAAATGAAGAAGAGCTGGCCAGCAGCCCAATCATTCATAATAAAGAGCTTTTTGGGACATTGGAAGTCTTTTAAATTTTATGAACAATGAAAAATCATTAATGAATCCTTAGCCAATGACTTAAATAATATGAATTATGTTTATAAAAGTTTCCCTAGAGACTAGGTAGTGAGCAGATAGGAGGGTGATAAATATGCAAACATGTAGACAAGTAATAAGCTCATTGAATAAACCAAAATTCTCTGAATTCTCCAATTTTTTTTTTTTGAGACAGGGCCTCACTTTGTAGTTCGGGCTGGCTCTGGGCTCACTATGTAGCCCAGGCAAGCTTCGAACTCAGCAATCCTCCTGCCTCTGCCTCCCGAGTGCTGGGATTACAGGTGAGAGCCACCACGCCCGGCATCTCCAAATTTTTTAAAATGTTTGTCCTGCTATAATCCCTCACCCAACCCAGAACTCGTATTCAAATCAATGTGGTTCAAACCAAGTTAGGGAAATAATGGTCCCTTCAAGACGATCTCTAAATATAAGATTATGATTAAATAAAGTCAGGAAAGTCTGCATTCTCAATTTCCTTCATGGAGATTCGAATATAAACTAATGTGGTATCAGGGTCATGAAGTGTTTCAGTAAATGTGTGGACTTGTTGTTTTTCAAGTTTGCTAGGCCATGGAATCTTTTGTTTTTCCCTTCCATATAATGTTAGGATTTTGCAGAATGGATATACACCTCAGGATATTTAAAAAAGAGCTGTCATAAAAATTCAAACAAGAATTAAGAGAATTCTATGTGTTAAGGTGTGCAGCCTCCTCTTCTCTACCTCTCTGCTATTCTAACCATATAGTTATGCATCTCCACACTTAACCCAATATTATCTGCCTTCTTGTGTTTATTTCTTCCTTAACTTCTATCTTCTATTTTCTTTCAACTGTCCCTTGCTTCCTCAAAAAAATAAAAATAAAATCCCAGGACTCTACATGCCAAGAGGGAGTGTATGACATCAGGTGACTGTGACCACTGTAGAGAACATGAACGCTGGAGCAGGAACTGTAGTCAGCAAGGGCCTTCTTCAGCTGCCCCTTCAGCCAGGGGAAAACATTGAAAGCAAGACTTTTTTCACTTCCTACGTAAGAAGAGGTCACCTGCTTGCACTGTGTCTGGCATGGAAGATGGAAGGTGTCCAAGGTTTCTCAAAGTCCCTCAATTTGGAACATCAATCTGGAAAATCAGTAACTTTACATGGAAGGTAAAAAAAAATATTAATTTTCTTATGTACTATGTCTTCATTTTCTGCCTTTCCCTAATGCCCCGGATCTCTTTTAAGAAGACCTGTGTTGTGACTGGTATTGATGGTACCCTGAGGCCAAACACTTCGCAATGCTTTTAACGTAAAAATTTGGGGAGCCAATAATCACTGAGCTTTTTCTGGTTTTCCCAGAATTTACTACTTCTTTTCTACTCCACTATTAGGAAAAATTTTCTTTTTTCCTTTCCTTCTTTCTTTCTTCTCCTTCCTTCCTTTCTTTCTTTCCTTTTTCTTCCTCCCTTCCTTCCTTCTTTCTTTCTTCTTTTTTCTTCCTCCCTTCCTTCCTTTCTTTCCTTTTTCTTCCTTCCTTCCTTCTTTCTTTCTTCTTTCTTTTTTCTTCCTCCCTCCCTTCCTTCCTTTCTTTTTTCCTTTCTTCAACCCTTATGTGCTTATAGGGGGCTTTAGGGATGTGACTGGATCATGGGGGTAGGATACTCATTCATGGATTAATCGGTTGACAGATTTATAGCTAGATGTGATGTTGGGAGATGAAGCCTGGTGGGAATAGGTAGGTCAGTAGAGCTGCAGTCTGGAAGGGCACGCTCCGCCACTCCTCCTTTGATCACCCTATTTTGTCACCACCATGACATGAGCTTGTTTCCTTTGCGTGCCCTGGCTTGCCACCACACTTTGGACCAGCCTACTATGGACTAAAACCTCTACAAACTGTGAGCCAAAATAAATCTTTCCTCCTTAGAGTTGTGTGCATCAGGTATTGTGGCTTGGCCATGAGGAAAGTAAATAAGGCCCAGATGAATCTAGGGAAATTTTTCTCATTAGTAGATCCATGAGTCTATGATAATAAAAATGCCAAGAAAGGCTGTTTAAGCACACCATATTGTAATTTCCTTAAAAGACTCATATATTTATCCTCATGAATGACAATATCCTGTTAAGACAGATGTCCACTGGGGGTTTCAGCGTTTAATTTCTAAATTTCTTAAACATAGTCTTTTGGTCCATTTACAGTCCCCATGCAACTCTCTCATTCTTCAATGCTAAAACCAAATGGGGAATGTCAGCTAGTCTAAGATTTGTGGACTAATGAGGAAGATGTATATCAACTCTGTCCTATAGTTCCTAACTAATATACTATTTTAATCTCGTATTTGGTAGAACTACATGGCTTACTGTTTGAGGTCTTAAAGATACCTTCTTCTGTATTCCATTACATCTTGATTCACATATATGTGTGCTTTTGAATGGTCTCATCTTGATACTAGGCAAACTACACAATAAACTTGGACAGTACTTCCTCAGAGGTTCAAAGACAGTCCTAAATTTTAAATGTTCTGGCAAAAAATTAAAGTTTCTAACTTTTAAAAATAAGCACTACTCCAATACATAGATGATCTTATCTGCAGGTATACCAAACTGGACTCTAATGAAATAACTTCAGGTTTATAATGTTTCTTAGGGGCCACAAGATACTGAATGTCCCCACAAATGTCTCAGCAAAAAGTTAAGTATTTAGGACATATTTTAACTCCTAGGGAATAATCCTTTCTCCAGAAAGAATGGAGGCACTTTTACAACTAGGGCCACCTCAAACCAAAAAGCAGTTTGGGGCCTTCATAGGTATGGCTGGATTTTACAGGATTTGGATTTACAGTTTTGGACTAAGTGTCTTTATGAGGCCACATAAGGGCCAGATTATGAGCCCCTAGAGTGGACTGGGAGACAACAAGAGGCTTTTTAAAGACACAAAGATCTGCTTTTATAAGCTCCTGATTTAAATAAGTCATTTGACCCTGTAAAAAGCCAGGTATAGTCTTAGGTATGCTTAAGCAAAGCCTGGGAAACATTCCTTGGCCTCTGGCTTACTTTTCAAAACAAACTGTCATGTGGATGGCCTGTATTCATATAGGCTGTGGCTGCTCTTGGTTGATAAAGACACAAAATTATCTCTGATGCCTTCTAGAGGTCCAAACTCATCAGGTTCCACATGTTCTTAAAGTTAAAGGACATTAGTTACTGGAAGACACCTATCTAAGTATCAAGCCATCCCGTTAGACTCTCCGTGGATTACTCTGAAGGTCTACCATATTTTAAAACAGGCTACCTTGCTTCCTAACCCAGGAGGTGGAGAAAATCTACTTCACTCTTGTGTGCAAACTAATAGAACAGATTTACTCGAGAGGGCCTCAGATAACCCTGATGCTGTGTGCTAATGGAGGTAGTTACAGAAATAATGGAACTCAGAGAACAAGTTATGAAATTATTAATCTCTAAAAAGTGATTGAGTTGAAGATTCTATCATCAAACATCTCTGCACAGAAAGCTGAATTTGTTACTCATATGTGAGTCTTAAAACTGGGCAAAAAACAGGTGAGTCAACATCTATAATCATTGCAGATATGATATGTTAGTCTGTCATGCTCATGCAGCCATAGAGCAAGAAAGGGTGCTCTTCACAGAGAAATTCTCCAATTAAGCATGGGCTCAAGATAGAAGCAGTGTGGCTACCAATCCAGACAGCAGTGAGACACACTGCACAGGATATAAAAAGCTCAATTACCATAATGCAGGAAAATACACTGGGAGATGACAGTGGCAAATAAGCAGGTCTAAAAGATGCCTCATAGGTCTCTTCAATGACCCTGGCTCCAAGCCTAAGCATGATCCCTTTCTATTCAGACACTGAAAAAAATGGATAAAGCAGAAGGGATATAAACCAAGACAAGGTGACTGCTGGATTACAAAGAGGAAAAAATCAAACAATTTGTTACACTAGGATGAACAATGTAAAATTATTAAAAGAATTCCTGATTCATGCTATTTAGGAATAAAAGCACTGACTACTATTCATTAAGACACAAGGGCTTGTCTCTATTGTCTCCATGATCGTCCAGGAGAAAAAAGTTAATCTCTTATCTTTGCTTAACCCAGTAAAAAGGTGAAATATAGTCCCTGGAGAAGATTGGCAACTAGATGCCACTCAAATGCTTCTGGTCAGAAATACAAATATTTCTTAGTCTTTGCTGACACTTTCTTTGGGTGGATAGAAATATATTCCACCAAGACTGAAGAGGCCCAATGCCTTAAAGCTCTATTTAAAAAAAATCATACTTAAGTTTATATTAAATTTCCCAAGTCACTTCAGAGTGACAGTGAACCTTCCTTTGTTTCTGAAGTGACACAGGAGGTTTTGCAAGCTTGGGAATAACTGATTATCTTAGCATCTTTTAGCATCCTCAGCAATCAGAAAAGGTTGAAAGGGCCAATGTACATATTAAACCACCTTGGCCAAGTTATGCCAATGAAACTCAGTCTTGGCTAAGACAATTACTCATTGTTTTACTAAGGATTAGAGTTGACCCTAAAGCTTCTCCCCTTTTGTCTATATTACAATAGGACTTCAGATCCTAGTCACTGATCCAAAAACACATGAAATGATTAAATACATAATTAATCTTAGGTCAGGGACAAAAAAAAGTTTACTAAAATATGGCAATAAAGTCCATCTAGCACCATATCTTATAACTCGTGTCTCTAAAATTTGTCCTGGTGATGATGTCTTACTTAAAGTTTGAAAATGGGAATCACCTTTAGATCCTCCATAAATGGAAGGTCTCCTTCCAGGTGCCTGTGAGCATGTGCACAACTACAAAGCTGCAAGGACAGGCAGAGATACAGGCAGGGTGCGTAGGGTGTACAAGTATGATCTATAAGTTACTGAGATCCAGAGAACATGTTACCTTTACATTTTGACAAATTCTTTGTTCAGGCCATCAAGAACCTAGGAAGAGTCTCTAGAAGCAGCCCCTGAGAATGCAGTAACATCACAGATTCACTTATCAAAGTTAAATCCGATTCTTTTGATACATTACAGATCAAGAAGTCAAGAAGACACAAACTTGTGATCTACATTTTGGGCATATTTGGAGGACTGGTGAATATTGTTCAAGAGCCACTTTTTGAGTCAAAAAAAAAACCACTGTTCTTTCAATAATCATTTAGAAGATAGTTACTGCATCCTAAGTTCTAAGGATACAGCATGAATAAATCAGGGTCCCGACCCTAGTTCATTGTCTATGAAGGAAGGCAAATATATAAATAAAAATTATAACGTTGATAAGTGTTATAGCAACAAAACAAAACAATAACAACATCAAAAAGATAAACAAGGGGGAAAAGTAGTATGCAATGCCAGAGCCAGAGATCACAGAAATCCTGCCTGATGATACCAGAAAAGATCTAAGGAAAGAGGAAGAAGAAGAAGAATATAGGGTGACATGTCAACAAAAGGACATAAAATTAAAAAGTGTAAGGATAAACAAGGGTAGGGTGTCTTTCAAAATTTACATATTCTTTGATGTTATTAGAAGGCAGGTTGTGAGAGAAGGATATAGTTGCTTATCAGATTCAAATTTAAGCAGGGAGAGACCCTGAAGGTCAGGAGTGCATCTTAAAGGGTTTTCATTTCCAGCAAGATGGACTTGACCAGCTGTTGCATTCTTAAAAAAAAAAAAAAATCTGCTCTGAAGTCTATATGAAGAAACGTTTATTAGCTTCTGAAACTTGATACAGAGAAGTCATTTAAGGAGGAAAATTATAAGCTTTAAATAAAAAAGGAAAGAAGATGAGATATAAGCAATTCTAAGTCAGAAGTAGTAATATTTTTAGTTGAGTGCCGAACAAAGGAAAGAACTGAATCTAAAACAGCTTCCTAGTCTGGGCCTCAGGCAAAATAGTATTGTGTTATTAACCCAATTTGAAATAAGAGGAAAAAAACAACATAAAGATTCACAAAATGTTCAACTCTTTTCAAAAAGTTAATATAATTCAAATTGAAACAACCAGGCAGCAAAATCTTGCATTAATTCAAATAAAATAAATTTATAAAAATTGTAATACTGTGATATATTGGAGAAAAACTGTTGCATCCTGATGAAATGATTCTGCAAAGAAATTTGGCAGCAAATATAAGTCCATAAAAATTATCATATATTTTAACACAGAAACCCAACTCTTTGGAGTACAACCAAAGGATATTATTCAAAAGAAATTTTTTAAAACTTATTTATATAAAGATGTTTATAGTTACATTGCATATCCCAAGCAAAGCCTGGAAACAGCCTACATGCCCAATAGTCAGGGGATGCTTAGGAAGACTAGTACATTAATGCAAAGGAATACTGTATTTTATTGCTATTAAGAATGACAAATATGGGAACTATGCAGAAGCAGGGAAAGGATCACATGAAGCAATAAGTAAAAAATGCAAAACCCCAAGTAATGCATATACAATGATCATAACTATGTAAAATTATATCTATATAATCAGAATAAACGAAAAGATTAACAGCACTAGTAATTCAGAGTGCTTGATATTTTTCTTATTGTTAGTTCAAATTGCTGGGGTATGTTTATGTGTTTCTAGCTATATTTCATTAATAATTAACATATACATATATCAAGATAATTTTTTTCCTTGCACAAAAAGGAAAACACTCATTAATATCTTTCCTTGCCCTAACAGGGTTTATTCAAGTCTTATTTTGGACCTTAGATATCAAGGAAATAGAGCCTACTCTTTGCAAACTACAACACACCAATCACATACTTAGGGTTCTGTTTGTTTGTTTTGTTTTTCATCTTGGCTTCTTGGACTCAGGTTTAACTTATTTACAACAGTAAAGGCAAGGCTACTCCTCGCATGACTTTTTGCCTCTTGGATAGAGAAAACTTTTCTTACCTTTAACTACCATAAAGACTGTCCTTCAATTTAACAAAAGTCAGTCTTTCTGGTTTCCATTTCTTGCAACTTTAAAGGACTTATCACTTTGGCTATATCCTTCTTTGCTTCAACTAGCTCTCTCTTCTCATGAGTGTATCTCCTCACCATATAAGCTGGTCTATTTCCCACGTTAAGGGGTGCAAATATTATCTTCCTTAACCACACATCTCTCTTCATTTTTCTTTTGTTTTTCTTTACAATAAAAATCCTCCTAAAAGTTTTTTTCCACATTCTTTCCAATTGCTCTCTTTCCCTACAAGGCACTGTTCAAATGATTGCAATTTAATTTCAATTTCCACCACTCCCCTGAACTGTTTCTCAAGCTCCCCAACCACCTACGTGCTGCCAAGCCCAGAGGTATTTTACTATCTTCCTGTCAGCTGACATTCTGACCTCCTTGCTTTCCCCTCTTTGAAAACTCTTTTTGACCCTCATGGTCTTCTCCTCCTCTGACTACTGATGACACTCCTCTTATATCACTGAAAATGTAGATTCCTCAGCCTGGCCCCTAAGCCTCTACCTCTGCTCTCTCTGTACACTTTCTAATCTCTTCTATCCCCCCCCCCTTTTTTTGAGACAGGGTCTCGCTTTGTAGTTCAGGCTGGCCCTGAGCTCACTATGCAGCCCAGGCAAGCCTCCAACTCAGCAATCCTCCTGCCTCTGCCTCCCGAGTGCTGGGAGGACAGGCGTGAGCCACCACTCTCGGTACTGCGGTATGGGGTCTGGGGATCAAACTCGGGACATTGCGCTTGTGAGGCAGATGCGGGAATCATTGAGCTAAATTCCTGGTCCATGTTCCCATAGTTTCAAATTATATGTTCATGCTAGCAACTCTAAGATTAATACGTCTAACAGACACCTTGGCCACTTCACTACAGACAGCAAAGTTAGCTAAAAATATTATAGGCAGGCAGGCGGGGCTGGGTCCTCAGGGGACTCTGTGCAGAAGATAAGGAGACTGGATAACTGGCCGGAAGAACATCTGCTGGAGGCCAGGCCTCAACAGGAAGACAAGAACCACAAGGCCTCCAAACTCCCCAGCGGATAACGAAAATGTTAGCACAAGGTCCAATAAAGGGTCAGTAGATATTAGTGGTCCCAGGGGTGACTGAGACTGCCTGATCTAGCCCTTCCTAAGAAAGGGCCTTATTCATTCGAGGTATACTCACTACATGACCTGCTTCCCCACTGGCTCACAATTACCAAAGCAGCTCTACTTGTAATTTTATTGGTTGATAGTTGTTTTGACCCACGTTGTACCCACTTCATGATTTTGCGCTATAAAACTTCCTTTTAGGAGTAGTTGGCAACACCTTTCCAAACCCCCTCTTGTATCTCAGGAGCTGTTTTTCTCAGTTTTCCAACCTTTGTTGTTTTCTTAACCTGTGTTGCTTCTTAGGATTCATTCTTTGATTGTGAGAAACGTGAACTCAGTGTAACTGACATCTAGCAGATTGGGAATTACATTTATTTCCCCTGAATCAGCTTCACTCATATTATATTCAACTTCATTCCTATTACATTTTTGTCATTTCTGTTTAAAACAAAATAAACATAACCTAAAAACTAATGTCATGTTTTTCTTCCTAAATCTAGTTATTCCTATCTCAGCAAATAACATCATTTACCCAGTGACTTACATCCCCCCCTGTTGCATCATTATGTTTATTCAATTTACCATCATGATTCTACCTGCAATAATACATTCCAGAACTTCTACCCAAGACCAGGCTCCCATTATTCTCTGCATAACAAATTTCTCCCTGATTTTCTTGAATAGCAGATGCATAAAGTTTTATGAAATAAATCAAATCATTTCTCAACCCAATTTAGAAATGGCACTATCTTCCTTAATGTTCTTAGGAGAAATCAAAAGCTCTTTATTAGGCCAATGAGCACCTCTATAATATTTCTGCGTCTTTCTCTAGGTTACCTAGGCATTTTTCATTGTTTGACCTTTGAACATGCTTTTTATTCATTAGAATGATGATGCTGTTAACTTCTTACTTTGTCTAATTCATTCTTGATCTTTGAGATTATACCTCAATTACCACTCTTCCTTTTCTATGTCATTTCTATAGGAAATTCTTCCATTACTTCCTAAATTCAACTTAATAACAACCTTTACAGTTATTCATAAAGTCAGAGCCATAACTTTGATTAGGGACTGAGGTCATAATATTTTTTCTGAAAGAAAAAAAGGGAAGTTGCTCCTAAGAGACAGGAGAAAAGAAGAGTGTGGGAAAAAACAGGGTTGCATCAGGACAGAGAGAGAGAGAGAGAGCAAGCACTAAAATTAAATCTGAGGTTGTATTTGCTTACAGTGTAAATAAGTCAGACTTCCCAAACCTTCAATCTGTCTGCTGTGTTTGTAAGTTTACATCGACTAAATAAGTAAAAAAGGGATGAGTCACTGGAGCCATCAAGCCACAGAGGCCATTCAGGAAATTCTCTGTTTATGCTTGTCTGACATCTTTCAAACTTGGTCTGTGTACTGCCCTGAAAAACATCTAACTCTTTGAATCTGTAAGATGTAAGAATAACCGTTCCCGTTCTGGACTGTGACACATTAAGTGTGAGCCCCGGTGCACAGGGTCCTGTATTCCAGAAGAGCTCCCGGGGTCCCCACCCTCATCGATCCTACCCTTTCTGCTCCACTTATAGCTTCACCTTGGAAGTAGAATTTGTCGTGTATCTGGCTTCAGATGTCCTCACCCACCAGCCTCCCTACTCTCCTGGCGACATCTTACAGAAAGGCACTTCTCCTGTCCCAGTGCGGCTTGCCCAAGGCTGCACTCGTGTGTCCACTATCTAGTTGGAAGCTGGCTCAGCCCTAGAAGTGAGGCAGAAAGCGTGAACATAGAGCTTTACGTGTGAGGACAATGCTTAAAAGACTATTTGCAGATTTGGTCAAATTTTAAGCAGTTTTCCAGAATATCTCATAATAAATCTATTAGTTAAGTTGTGCTTTAGTGTACAAATACATGTAGTGTTGCTTAACTTGTAAACTCAGCTTTGCTGGCCAAGGTTTTCTAGTTTTAGTTTCTCCAAGGGTTTTACTGGAAAAGAGTAATTATTTACTTTTTTAAAAATGTACAATGATGCTATGAGACACTATAGTACTTTTCCACATTTAAAGTTTCATTGATTTAAAAACTCTTGCTTCTACTTGTTTTACTATTTCTTGATATTTATAAAGTATCTTCCTTCAAGGAACATAAGCAAGGGGAATTAAGTTGGTGCCGCACGCTGTGTTAGAACTTCAGAAATTCCACAGTTCATCAACAGAAGTTTCTGAAGCGAAATAACGTCTATATCCATTTTTCCAAGTCAGCAGGCATTTCCCTTATTGTTTTCTTCCTGTAATAGTACGTGGCTTTAAGAAGCCTTTTAAACCACTTACAGTCTTCATAGCTCTGGTGTCATTTTATATCCTGGGCATTTTATTTGCCCAAGTATTCTCTGCTATCAGCGAATATTTTGGTGTAAGTGTCAGCGTAAGAAGTCGGGGTCTTGGGAAATGCTATCATGTTAAATCTGGCTTTTCCAAGACCGAATCTAATCTGTCGTGGAGACTGTAACAACCTCCTTCATCCCACCACACCCTCCCGACTGTGGAAAGTCTCCAGAGATAAGTTCTTCCACAGTGTGATGAACAGGTTTTAATTCAGAGTGGGTCATGGCGAAGGCCTTTCCTTTATTCTTAACACTGAAAATAACCAGGGAAGAGACAAAGACCTTAGTTGGCTACATTTGATGACCAGTGTCATAGAACAGCTAAGTAATTTGACCTACCCATCCAGGAGAGCGATGACATTCTTCCTGGGCCGCCCAATATTGGGGCCATATAAGCTGGCTCTGGAATAAATCCGGATGGGTTGTAACAAGCTTTTCAGCTGGATGTAATCCTTCCCCAACTGGCTGCCATTTACTGCCCGGCCATGCATAGTCCGATAATTATTTGGCTCTAGATTAAAAACAGACATATAAATTAGAATTGCGAAGAGTGGGACTCTGCCTGCTCTCTCCTGTCCAGAGCTCTGTACCTTGAGGGCGTTATCCCAATGGTCTGTACAAAAGATCACCCCATCTACAGAGACCATACTTATTTTTGAGTGATACTTCATGATGAATGGTACATTAGATTGAATAGTGTCCTTCAAAATCTATGTCTATCATAACTCAAGAATGAGACTTTATTAGGTAACAGTGTCCTTGAAGATAATATCAGGTCATGCTGGATTAGGGTGGACCCTGAATTCGTGATTGCTCTTTCTGTAATAGAAGAAGAGAGTCCAGATACAAAGACAGCAGAAAATAATGTTATGTTATGATAAATACAAATATTGGAGAGAGGCTTTTAAGCTAAGGAGTTTGGTCACCGGGAGCTAAGAGAGGGGTACAGAAAAGATTCTCTGTCAGAGGTTCTGCAGAAACAACTGCTACTGCTGTGATGATTTCAGACATCTGGACTCCAAGACGAATTCCTGTTATAACCTCCAAGTTTATGATAATTTATTTCAAGTTCTAGGAAACTAAAACAAATGATAACAAGGATAATCTTTATAAAGTTGGTAATTTTACCCGAACACCTTAATGTTCTTTGATAACTAAGTAGGTGAACAAAACGACCTTGGCCAGAGCTGTCTTATTCAGCCTTGTGCCTTGTGTCTCTATGTCCCCCAACGCCTCACGCAGTGATAGGTGGGACATTTTAGACGCAGCTGGATCTAGGGTGTGAGCTATTAAGGATGAGATGCTGGGGTTGATTCATGGTGTGAGGCTAGGATTAAAAGTGAGGGTACTGGGCCGGAGGGTTAGCTCAGTGGTTCCAGCGCCTGCCTCACAAGCGTAAGGCCCTGAGTTCGATCTCCGGTAACCTCATACAATGCTGGGCATGGAGACTCAGGCCCACCAGCCATCAATACCACATACCACATACCACAGTGCCAGGCATTGTGGCTCACGCCTGTAATCCCAGCACTCGGGAGGCAGAGACAGGAGGATTGCTGAGTTTGAGGTTTGCCTGAGTTACACATTGAGCTCAGGGCCAGCCTGAATACAAAGTGAGACCCTGTCTCAAAAACAAACAAACAAAAACTACGCAAACCTTTAAAAGAAAACATGGGAAAAATTCTTTGTTATCCTGAGTTAGGTAAAGATATGGCACCAAAGAAATATTTGTAAAATTGTAAAAATTTGATAAATTTAACTTTATCAGAATTCAAAACATTTGCACTTCTACAGATTTTACTGAGAAAATAAATAGGTAAGTTACAGATGGGCAAAAATTATTTGCAGGTCATTTATTTGACTTTCAAAAACTTGTCTTCAAAGTATGTAAAGAATTCTTACAACTAAATATTAAGTTCAACAATCCATTTAAAAGACTAAAAAAGTAAAAATGGTTAGTAAGCACATGAAAAGAAACTCAATATTTTTTGTCACTGGGGATGTGCAAATTAAAGCCATATTGTGACACTACTTCAAATCTTTTTTTTGAATAACTATAATGAAAGGGACAATAAGCAAATGCCAACGACAGAAAATCAGAACCCTCATTCACTGGTGTTGAAAATGTAAAATAGTACTTTGGAAAATTTGGAAAAGTACTTCAGAAAATAGTTTAACATCTTCTTAGAAATAAATTTACCAACTCCACCCTTTTTGGATACCTTCCTGAAAGGAACGAAGCTTCATATTTATAAAATATTTGAATACTTATAGCAGCATCATTTATCATAGCCAAAAGTAGAAACATTATAAGTGCTTATCCACTGGTGAATGGAAAAGTAATTGCTGTCATATCCATATACTGGAATACCATTTGGCGATCATCAAAAGGACTGTGATGTTTATATAGACTTATGATCTTTATAAACCTCAAAATATTATATAGTACTAAAAAGTCAGATACAAAAGGCTACAAATTGTATGGTTTTATTTATATATGATGTATGCTGCATATACAGATCTATTAAGACTTAAGCAAATCAGTGTCTTCTGGGATGGAACATGGTAACGACGATTGGCTGCAAACTGGCCCAAAGGACTTCTTGAAGGTGATGAAAATGTCACAAAAGTGGGCTGTGGAAATGGCTGAGTGTTTAAGTTTACTGAGACTCGCTGAATTGTAAAGTGCAAGGACGGGGAGGGAGAGGCTGGAAAAGTAGGAGGAAGAGGGGAGGGGAAGGGCAGGGAAGGGGAGGCGTGGAGAGGGAAGAGAGGGCGGGGACAAATGGCAGGTAGAAAGACGCTTTTCACATGGTGCAACGGGGCAGCAGGCTATCAAAACTCTCCTGATGTGTAAATGTACTGTGTGAAAGAGAATGGAGTCAAGTTAAAATTTTAATTTTAGTTATGAAGGGCAAAAGTGACATCAGAGAAGAAACGGTGATCAACACTTTACAAGTCCTGTACAGCAGCTATCTCCTCTACCAAGATGTAGACGTTATTTGTTATATAGCATTTCATTTCTCTAACCTAGTGTAGCGTCTTCAGCAAGTTTTAAGCCGTCAATAAATATTTGTGGCATGAAATGTAAATGAAGTAAAGTAAGCCAAAAAGGCTTAATGCCATTCAAAAACAAAATAGAACAAAGCCCCAAATACGTAACTATCTAAGGCAGCAGAAAAAGTAATTCTCTTTCCACTAGAATTTCCAGGTTTCTGATAAGAAGTTAGCATTTCATATCGATTTCAGCCATTCATCTCACTTTTTAAAGAGGGTTTTTCATTAATATCGGATATTTTACTTTGCATTTTTGAGATTCAAATAGTAGAGTCTACTTTGAGATGTCACCTGAACTAAATACTGTGTGCAAATAGGATGACCATATTGATATTAAACATATAAAATTCCAGAAGAAACCCGTCACTAAGCAGCAACACCAGAATGCATTGTTATATGACTTTTAAAATAAAAAATAAATAGCCAGGTGTGGTGGCTCATGCCTGTCATCCCAGCACTCGGGAGGCAGAGGCAGGAGGATTGCTGAGTTCGAGGCTTGCCTGGGCTCCATAGTGAGCTCAGGGCCAGCCTGAACTACAAAGCGAGACCCTGCCTCAAAAAAAAATGAAAATTCAATGTTATATGTGATTTTGAGATGTATATAAATTGTACCAATAAAGAATTCAATTTAAAAAATAAATAAATAAATATAAATAAATAAATAAATAAATAAGCACGCATTTTTGGTAACAGCTTTATTGAGATTTGATTCACGTGTTATACAATTCATTAATTTTGTGTTTGATCCTGTGGTCTTTCCTGTACTCACATAGTTACTTACTCCTCACAACAACGAATATTAGAGCATTTGTATCATATGCTGCCCCCCAGGCTCGCCTCATCCAGTCCCACTTTTCTACCTCGCATTCGGCAGCCACTAATCTATCTTCATAAATCTACAGATTTGTCTCTCTTAGATATTTCAGACAAAGAAAATTATACTTTGTGTAGTCTTTTGTGACGGCCGCATTGAGTGTAATCTTTTCAGTGTTCGTCCATTTTGAGGAATGTGTATGTCCATACTTCGTTGCATTTTATGAACAAATAATATTCTTTTATATAAACAATGCCACCCACATTTTGCCCTTCACCAGCTGATGGAAATGTTAACCCTTTCTACTTTTTTTTTTTTTTTGCTGTGACAATAATAATGTTTTAAATATTCATGTAAAGGCTTTTGTTTTGGGCAGGGATATATATGAGGAATGAAATTACAGGATTATGTGATAATTCTATGTTTAAGTTTTTTTCTTGTGGAAGTACTGGGGATTGAACTTGGGCCCTTGTGCTTCCGAGATAGGCACGGCACCACTTGAGCTAAGTCCCTAGCCCCGTGTTTCAGTTTTTGAAAGAACTGCCATGCTATTTTTCCAAGTGGCCATACCATTTTATGTTTCCATTAGCAGTGCATAAGAGTTCCAGTTTCTCACGTGCCTATTAATGCTTACTACTTTTCTTATTTTTTTAATTTGGACACCCCAGTAAGTATGAAGTAGTAGCTAAGTGTGGTTTTCATGTTTTTTTCATCGTAGCCAGTAATGTTGACGATCTTTTTCATGTGTTTGTTAGCCTGTGGACATCTTATTTGGAGATGTTTATGCAGATGCTTTGCTCAACGGTATTCTAACTGTTCCTGGAGTTGTCCTTGCTATGAAGCAAGGCCAACCCAGCAAATGTATTCATATTCCTAAGAAATTGGCATCATTGTGGCCCACTATCTGATTTTCTTTAATTAATAGAATTTATTTTCATTTTCAGAGCAATTTTAAGTTTGTAGAAGTACAGACAGTGTTCATAGACTTCATACCCTCCTCAGTTTCTCCCATCATTAAGATCTTGCCTTGGTGTGATGTGTCTGTTGTAGTTGATAAATCGTTACCAACACAACACTATGAAACTAAAGTCTGTAGTTTACATTAGGGTTTCATTTCCGTATTATATAGTAGAACGGGGTTTGAAATGTGTATGGGATTATGCATGTGCCATTAAAATATCATACAGAATAAGTTCAGCACCCTAAATTCTAAATGTCTAAATGTTGCACATTTTCATTCCCCTTTTATTCCTTCTGTCCCCACCTCAAACTTTCAGCACTAGCCAATCAGTTTATTCCCTATACGCGGCTCTGCATTTTCCAGAATGCTGTATGCTCACAACTGGGACAGTCTTTCAGATGAGATAGAGAGTCTAGCCTCACTTCCTACCAACTGTCACTGTGGATATATGTTCAAGACTCTAAGCAATAAAAACAATGACCAAATCAGCCTTTCTGTCCCTTGTCAACCTCACCTGAATAGAGAAGTCACTGGTATATGACTGAAGTCATCTGTGTGTCAATAGATCATCTTCACTTTAACGTGTTACTGAAGTGTTTAACAATACCTAAGAAAATGAAGAATTCCACTGGATCATGTGACTTCGTTCTGCTCCGTGTCACAGTATCCTGTTTTTGACAAATGGGTGAGTGTTTCAGAAATAAGTAGAAGGTGATGGTAATTGCTTATTACATTCTTTAAAGTGTTCCTTGCACTTCAACAGTGGGTTCACGTAAGTGGGAACAACACAAAGACCTTTGCCGTACTGTTTCTTTGTCCAGTCTCCACATGCACAGCAGTTATCCACAGTGCTTTCCGGAACTACCTGTGACACTAGCCAGAATTAAAAGTAAGATAACACGGCGCTCCCAGAATAAAGACCTCAAATGAACAGCTGATGTAATTCGAATGTTACTAAGTTCCTTAATAGTGAAAACGTAGTTAACCTAAGTGCTTCCAAAAGCAAGCCATTAATTTATTACAGTTTTGTCCATACACTTATTTTCAGCCCATATTATTTTTTAGTTTAAGAATGTCTCTGAGTATTTGCTCCTTTCCAATTATAAAAGTTCTTTCAAGTTTGAGTGCTGAAACACCTAAGAGCTCCGTAGACTTTACACTTGGCGCACTATTTTAAAAAGATGCTGCTCAATACATGTATGTACGTTAAGAGGAAGAACGATTGTCACACAGTTATGTATATGGGTGAAGTATGTGGAGGAAAAGATGGAAAAGAGGGTAAAGATCACAAGCAGGCAGGAGAGAAAAAGGGGAAAATGTAAGCCAGAAGAGAAACTGTATTGTGTTTCATTCTCTGTGCCCTCTGCTTTCCTCTCCTTCCCTACCAAAACTCTGTCCTCCAAAAATACCATTTCCTAAAGCTCCAGGCTAAGCTGAAAGCTAACCCCACGCAGAACTTCATATTCAACCTCATGTTTGATTTTCACAAGGTTATCGTTGCTGTATATGCACAAATATGCATAGTTCAAAATGTACAAATGTGTACACTTGCATGCAAATACACAAGTATACAATTATTCACACAGACGCAGACTAGAAGTTTAACAAATGTTAAGTGGAAGAATGAAGAGAGCCGGACTTTGCCAGAATAATCACAATCACCATCTCTAAAGGGCTAAGCTGTCTAAGATTAGAAAATTGATTTGATCAAATCGCTCAAGATACAGGCTCCAGGGAACTGAGCCATGTAACTAAAATCAAGCCATCGGTTAGTGAATATAGGTAAAGTGTAGGTATGGATTTAGGACGCTGATTCAGTAATTAATCACAGTTGCTTTTACTTGCTTAGAGAAGTGAGCAGGTCTCTTTGGAAAGTACAATTACAATTTTTTAGTGCAGTAAAAATTCAATTAGATATATTAAATTATCTTAAATTTTCTTCTAAAGAAATAAACACCATTTATTAAATAAACACCAGACCTGTACTAAAAATCTTATATATTTCCACATTTTAGCACTGTTAAAAATTCTTTTAGCTTTTCTTGAAATTCGACTCACCAATAGTTAACAGAAATGCAAAAAAATTAACAATCGCTATTCATCTATAGTGTTACATAGTTAACAATTTATAAATATTTAAAGGAAATAATTTATACACACAGATTGAAATTGGTAAAAATCTTATATAGAGAAAATTATTTTTTCATGGACTTTAACACAAAAAAATGTTCTTTTTTTTTTTTTTTGCCTTTTGGAGACAGGGTCTCGCTTTTTGAACTCACTATGGTGCCCAGGCAAGCCGCCGCGAACTCAGCAATCCTCCTGTCTCTGCCTCCCAAGTGCTGGGATTACAGGCGTGAGCCACCACGTCCGGCATTCTGGTATGCGGTGTTGATTGTTGGTGGGCGTGTCTCCATGCCCAGCATTATTTGTGGTTACCGGGGATCGAACTCAGGTCCTTGCGCTTGCGAGGCAGGCGCCAGAACCACTGAGCTAACCCTCCGGCCCACAAAAACATATTCTTAATCTTTATCTGTGATGTTGATCACTGTCCTTTGATGATCTCTACTCCACAATATACACATATTTAAAAGGAGAAAAAAAAAGATTAAGAACTGGAACTTGAGCCTCATGAGAAGAAACAACTGAACAAATGTCTACTATGGCTTTACTAATACTAGATTAGCTGCAGAAATAAAATGCTTGGTAACGGTATATATTATAGGGAGGATTGAGTGTTGAGGACTGAATATCTCTATTGTCTCACCATAGATTGTGATAGATCAGTATTGCTCAAAAAATAACATGATGAGGGCTGGAGAGTTAGCTCAGTGGTTCCAGCGCCTGCTTCGCAAGCCCAAAGCCCTGAGTTTGATCCCAGTAACCACATACAATGCTGGGCGTGGAGACTCACGCCCATCAGCAATCAATACCACATACCACAGTGCCGGGCATGGTGGCTCATGCCTGTAATCCCAGCACTTGGGAGGCAGAAGCAGAAGGATTGCTGAGTTTAAGGCTTGCCTGGGCTACGTAGTGAGCTGAGGGCCAGCCTGAACTACAAAGCAAGACCCTGTCTCAAAAGAAAAAAAAAATAACATTATGAAGAAGAAATTAGAAATAAGAGACTAGAGGTGCAGAAGATGGCAGAATGGTGAGCTGCAGAGAAAAAGACTCTGATATTTGGAATACAGATGCTGGAATATAACAATGTGAGGAAGAAAAGGAGGAGGGAAGTGGGTCCCTGGGACCCAGCAAGGATCCAAAGAGAATTATACCCGAGAGGTGGCACATAGTGCTTTCTCCCTGAGCCTCAGCTCGCAGTGTGGGAGGGCTGACTCGAACCTGCAGAGCCATGGTGACACTACAGGCCTAAACAGAGAAACACACTAGTGAAGAGCAGTGGAAGCTGCAGTGGCTGGTGAGTTATTTGGGTTCAGATGCTCCCCATGAGAAAGCAATTGGCCAGTAGCCATTTTGGGAAGGAGCCAACGGGAAATCGAGACTAGGACCAGCTTTAGGTTGGCTCCATCTTGAAATTGCGAGTGTCTGGGTGAACTGTAACCAAATTTGAGCCAGCCAGAGGTCAGGGAGCTGTGTTCAAGCTATCAGGAGATAGAGTGCTGTGGGCTGAAAAGCTACAGACTTACTCTAAAATTTCAAAAACTCTAGAGAAATTATCTCTATCAATCCCTCATAGATAAGTTATAATTGCTTTGGGCTTATCCTCCCTAGGTGAGAATTTTCACAAGACACAGTTTTAGTTAGATATCACAGTGTTTTGCAAAAAAAAAAAAAAAAAAAAAAAAAGGAAAATAAAAGACCAAAGTGAGACCATGTCTTATCCAGTTCCTACCAATCTTTATCCTAACTTTTTCCACAATTACCCTACTCCCTGCTGCCACTGTCTACCTTGGCACCACACAGCAGCCCACACTAGAGGCAGATCCCACACCCCACTGCCACCTCTGCCTACCCATGCAGCAATGTGGGTGGAAGACAGACAGACAGACAGACAGAGGGCCCATACATCCATCTCATCCACCAGTGCGCTGCCCATTCAGGCAGTGGACAGTGACCCACACAAGAGGGAGAAGAGCAGAGCACCCAACTCCTGTTCAAGTCACATGGGAGGCAGAAGGTGAGCGAACCTGCAGGACTCTGCACTCTGTGAACTCTGCTGCCAGGATAGAGATCGAGAGAAGCCAAACTCTCAAATCCGAGCCTGTTCTGCTCCTGAGTTCTTCACAGCACAGGACAGAAGAGGTGACCAAAGACTGAATTCACGGCAGGTGGGACAAACACCAGGGACAGAGTTTAACTAAAGGACTGAAGTGTCACCTATCAGACTTCCAGGAAGAGACAGCCAGAGGAGCCTGGTTTGGAGAGGAGGAAAGCTAGACAAAGCTCTCCTGGGATTCCCTAGGACACTTCAACCCAACTTTCCTTTCCTTGAAAATGGCTTGAAAAACTCCCAACTCCCCCAACAGACCCAGGGGCCCCAAGAGGAGGAAGTCATGGGCCACACAGCAGAAAGATCTAAAAGGGTATCAGTGGAGGTAAAATAATTCCATAAGGTGCTTGGTGAATTTAAAGAAGACATAACTAACCAAATAATGACCTTAAGGAAACAAATGGTCATGAGTCTACAAAAACCACTAAAAAATCTAATGGAGCTAATGAATGATTTGACAATATGGATACCCAGCATAGAAAGAATGGGGGTCTATTTAAAAAGTTCCAAATAGAAATCTAGGAGATTAAAAACACTGAAAATATGAATAGCAGAAGCTATAGATGTAAAGACAGAGTGTCAGATCAAGAGGACAGAGCTGTGATCAATGATCAACTAATGAGAGATATCTTAAATAACAAAAGGGAAGAATAGATCCAAAAGACTCTAGAGGATGCAAAACTAATATAAGAGTAACTGGAATTAAAGGAAAATCAGACAACAGCACAAAGAGTTTTAAAAACACTTCACAAATGTAACAGCATAAAACTTTCCAGGCATGAAAAAAGAATTTAACATATAGATAAGTGATACCTGTAGAACTCTAAATAGCTATATGATCAGGAAAAAAACTGTACCCAGCACCACATAATTAAAATACCATAAATACTATACCAGAACAGAATCACTAAGCCTGCTCCAGAAAAGCAAAACATCACCTATAAAGGAAAACCCATCAGAATTACAAAGGACTTTTCAATGTAAACCTTAAAGGAAAGGAAAGCTGGGATCAAGTGTTTCAAACTATAAAAGAAAACAACTTCCAACCCAGAATGTTATATCCTGAAAAGATAAACTTGAGGCATTCATATGTAAGTGGAAGCAACTTGAGAACATAATGCTAAGTGAAATAAGTCTGACACAAGCCTAAATATTGCACGCTTTCTCTTATATATATACAAAGTGCAAAATAGAATATTAAATTACTTATTTCACTATTTTAAAAATGTTATAAGATATATGCCACTTTGTTTCATTTATACTACTGGTTACTCCAGTTATTGAAAAGACAGTTTTGTGCCACTGCTTCCTTGTTTCTTCTTTATAAAAGAGAATAATATTTTGTGTCTCTGGGTAACTACTTTGAAAATAATGATACAGTATTTACTCTTGTTAATTTCTTACTCTTCTGTTAGGAAATTGATTTATTATTTCAGTAAAAAAGAAATATCCAGACCAGGAAAACCCACAGAGACAAAGGATAGCTTAATGGTTGCCTGTAAGAGAGGAAATAAGGATTGATACTAATGGATGTGAAGATTTAGTTGGGAGGTGTTAATATGTTCTGAAATTTATTGTGAGGATAGTTTCTTTCTTTCTTTTTTTTTTTTGAGACAGGGTCTCGCTTTGTAATTCAGGCTGGCTCTGAGCTCACTATGTAGCCCAGGCAAGCCTCGAACTCAGCAATCCTCCTGCCTCCACCTCTCGAGTGCTGGGATGACAGGCGTGAGCCACCACGCCCGGCGAGGATAGTTTCTTAATTCCACCGAATGGTAAAGCATGTGAAATTTTACACTTTAAAAAATAAAATAAAATGTTTTTAAAAATCCCTTTTTCAAAGGGAGAAAGAGAGAAAACTGTAAGAGGGAGTAAAGCAAAAGTTACTTTCTAATAAATATGTACAGCTAAGAAAACAGGACAATTAGTCTTATATGCCCCTCTTATTTGTCATAATATGAAAGCTTTATATTTCAGATGCAGTAAATCCCTATGTGAACACAACTGTGTGTGCACATGTGCATATAACTATATTGCCCTGAGCAAATATGGGCTAGCTACAGACTTACAAGGCCATGGATAAAAATGTTGAAATCAATTTGCAGCAATAATTTTCAGAGAAGATTATGTTTATTAGACTCAGATGTTGCATTCTAAGGTTTACCATGAAGTAAATCAAACTTTAGGGAATCAGAAAATTTTCAGATTTATACTCTCCTTAACTTTAACTATGCCCAACATTATAATGTCATGGAATCTACAGAGCACTATATATATATATATATATATATATATATATTTCTATGGAAATAATAATAATAGGTGTTGCTTTGAGGCACATACACACAAACATGCACACACACACACACATACAAAGTTTAGTGATTGAATAGAAGAAATGACCATGTGATTTTCAGGGTTTCATGCAAGATGAAAGTATGAATCCTCTTAAAAATTTGCTAAGAGTTTTGAGATGACCACAGCAGAGCAGTAAACCAGGTACACGTCTTTTATATGCACAGGGACCTGTGTGGCTGCAAACCCTGAACACTCCTGAAACACGCCTTGGTCAAGGGGCTTAAGGATTGCTAAGGTGAAAAACGTTGAACAGATTTACTTGTGGCAGAATTTCTTAGTTTTTAAAAAATATGGTAATGTACCTTTTTAATCTATATAAGGTTCGTATAGCACATTGCATCCCTGAAATAGTATTTGTCCAGAGCACTTTCAAATTATTATCTAAGAAGGATCAAGTTGCAGGGCCAATGTTTCACAGAAAATACATTATACAATGACGCTTAGGCTATAAAGAGAGGTTGTGTCTACCTGAACCTCAATTTGTTAGACATAAATCACTTTTCTTTCTCCAGATAGTAGTTTTTCCTCTATATTTAGCAGGAGGCACCTATAGATAACTACAGATGCCCATTATGTAGATTCACTAGGCCTACGGCAGTTCACTATATGATCTTTTACCACACGGAGAGTCAACTGGATGGCCAAATATCCCAGATGTGTTCTGGGCCAGTGTACAAGAGATGGCCTGACAAACTATCCCAAGTCATTTACCCCTCTCCCTTTTCTTGTCAATTTAGAGGATAGAACATCCTTACTTACCATTACCCAGTTCCCAAGAAATGTTGTACTTTTTGCTGGCGCTGTACTTCAACAGACTCAGGGCACTAGAACTGTTCCAGGAGTTATTGGGATTCCGACGCAGTGCATTTAGAGCAAATATCAGGTGGAGTCCAGAGCAATCAGCAAAGTTATAAAGTTTATCTAGAGACCTGGCTGGGAAGAAGCAAGAAAGGCTTTTAGCTTTTAAATCAACGTAAGGGCAAAGAGAACACACTAGCTACTATAAAAAGTCTTTTTATAAACTTCCTGTTAACATGGAGTCATACAGAGAGGGTTCAAAGAAGGATTATCTTTTAGTCTGGGATGCAGTTCAAGGTGATTTTAGAAAAGAGCACACAAGGGCTAGGAGGTCCAGCTCACTGAGCATGTGCTTTCCTAGCAAGCACAAAGTTCTGTTTGATTCCTAGCACTGGTTTTTTAAAAAGACAGTACACAGAATAGCAGACAAAAGTTGCAAGTTGGAATTTGTATCACACCTACAATGCACTTTAATATTTTTTAACAAAAATTTAACTACTGATGCTTACTATGAGAAGACTCCACAGATTAACTGGATTTCTAACTTTTCTGGAAAAATGAGACCTGCAACTGTTTGGTCTATATTCTGGCATGATAAAACAGTAATGGTGTCAGAGAGGACAAAGCCAGGAAAGATGACTGACCAGTCTGTCTTCAAAAATAGTCCAGCTCATCAGGACTTTCAAAATATGGCACTGAAGTCTAGATTTCTAGTGTTTTTGAGAATGGAAATATGATCATCACTAAAAGTCTGCTCATTGTTGGGGGCTGATCTGAGATTTCATTAACTCCAAAATCACATTTCTCACGCCCATCTCATTTTTTCCCATTACTATTTCCACTATTCTTGTCTGGGTCTCATTTCCATTTATATAAATTATTATAATGTTTATTACTTATCTGTCTACTTCTATATTCTCACCCTTCAATTTATTTTCTTTCAATTAGTCTTATCAGCTACACTCCTACTTCAAAATCTTAAGGTACTTTCAAGACCATTTTCTTCCTTAGAGCACAGCCTCTCCAATTCACCCATATCCCCTACTCCTAACTTTAGATGTGTTTCTGCCAAAGAGAGTGTTGTTTGTGTCAGTCAGTTCTATTGACTGCAGAACTTTCTGTCCTACTAAGCTTTGCTCTAATCGGTTTCATTCAGCAGATCCATATTCTTCTTTCAAACATCATTTGTCCTTTAGACAGTGTTTTCTAACCGTGTAGCCCGTGTGTCCTTACAGATAACACACCTACAGGCAACCAGGTGGGCAATACATAGCTGTAAGTTGTAAAAGATGCATAATTATAGGGATAATTTTGTACAGAGGCTCATATTATCCTAGTGTTAGTTATCCAAATCCTTACAGCGGAGTTGCTCAAATGGGGTTCTGTGAAACATTAAGCTTCCAAAAGTGATCACTTGAAATTCTGCAAAAGATGATCCAGGATGACGAAATGTGACCTAAGAGCAGTACTGTTATAGATCTTTAGTCCTTTAAAGAAGAATCACAATAATTAAATTGAAACCATTTTCAGCTTTTCAAGCAAGATCTAGCAAGGCTGCCATTTTCACCTACTGAAACTTGTGCAAAAGAATCTTTTTTCAGATGCAACCAGAACAGAGAAAGAAATTATTTCATTTCATTTGAAAATAAAATCCATGAGACGATCACATACTCTACCCAGAATTACGTTACGAGGCAAAAAAAGTAAAAAGAGAAATTTATTTATATTTAGCTCCAAATAACAAAAGTAAAATACACTTAATAGGCATATTAACATGATCATAAAATGAACACAGGAATATAATAATCTATTCTACATGCCATGAAATGTCTGCCATGAATTGTGTTTTAGGCTATAATTACATTAATACTACTTTGTCCTATAGTTTTAGTTGATTTCTATCCAACAGCATTAATATGTTTTAATATACAAAATAATGTTAACAGAAGTAAATTCATAACCTTTATTTAAATTACACATAAATAGCTTACCTTTAGAAAAATTGTATCTGGTCTTGACTGAAACCAGTTAGTTGACAAAAACTCCTATTTACTTTATAAACTTCAAATTCATGGCCAAGGACTTAGTGTTAATTTTGAGAAAGAAAGTTAATTGCTTTTTAAAAAAATTCTTTGCAGAAATGGTTGTCCAGACAGTTGTTTTTAGTTTTAAAGAGAAGTGAGTTAGGAGATTAGGGCATGGCGAAGCTGGCTGGGGAAGGAGGAGGTATGACCTGTTCAAGACAAGATCCCAAAACTCCCGTGCAGAACAGTTCCCAAATCCCTGCACGGGGGCTTCCCTCCACAAGCTGAGCAGGTTTTCAGCAGGATGACCTCAATCTGACTTTAAAGGGAGGCTCTCGGGACCCACATGTAGACATTCTCATGTGTTTCCTTGAGATTTGGACAGTATAAAAGGACATGGACACAGAGAAGAGCTCTCTGTTGTCGCTTCCTTGCGATGTCTTGTCCTTTGTTCTCCAGGGTGTACCTTGAATCTTGCTTTTTCCTCTTGTATTGAGCCCACCCTGCAGAGATCACTCTGCAGAGCCAGTGTCTCACTCCTCACTTGTTTTACAAATAAATTTTGCTATTGCTTTTTGCTCATTTCTTTGTATTCTTTGAGATGAGAAGAACATAGAACTGTTGTGCCCGAATCGTGCTTCCCCAAGAAGACCACCAGATGCATATGTAAAAAGCAAGAGCCCTTTATTAGCAGAGCACGCAGTGGGTCTACCAATATTAAGTTGGTGACCCGGAAGAACAGTTACAGGTGCTTTTTAAAGGCACTTGGGTTCCATACAGGAGGGGTATCTTAATCTTTTCAGCAATTGGCTAACAATTTGAACTAGTATATTCATCAGTTGTCCATTAGTGGCATATTGTTTTTGGCTCTTCAGGAAACATGACATGCCAAATTGCTCCAAGGAGATTTTACAACCTGTCTGTTACTTAGTTACTTAGCAGGGTACAGAGTGTATTATTCACAGTTTAAACACAAGAGGAAGGTTGAGAACTTTCTTTCAGAATCTAACTCTAGAAGGAAAGATGAGCAACCTAAAACCCAGGGGAACACTTTATTTATTTAGAAAGGGTTTTGCTATGTAGTTCAGGCTGGCCTTGAATTCAATATGTAGGCTAGGCTGCCCTTGAACTCTTGGCAATCCTCCTGCCTCAGCCTACTGAGTGCTAGGATTACAGGTATGCACAACACCTGGCTTCAGTAATGTTTATTTGGTAAGCCACTTTTAGAAGGAGCATCCTGGGGCTGGAGATTTAGCTCAGTGGTTCCAGCGCCTGCCTCAAGCGCAGGGTTCCTGAGTTCAATCCCCGGTAACCATATACAATGCTGGGTGTGGTGACTCACGCCCACCAGCAATCAATACCACATACCACATACCACAGTCCAGGCGTGGTGGCTCACGCCTGTCATCCCAGCACTCCGGAGGCAGAGGCAGGAGGACTGCTGAGTTTGAGGCTTGCCTGGGCTACAAAGTGAGACCCTGTCTCAAAAAAAAAAAAAAAGGGGGAGCATCCTGATTAAATAATGATGTAGCCAGCCAAGATTAAAGCTCAGGTACCAGAGAACAAGGTGAGATCTACGCTGGGTACAATTTTGGCTTCTCTTTGAGAGGCTTTTTGCTTCTTTCTTTCTTCCTCTCACCCCCCTCCTAAGCTGGGAACTGAGGGACTCTTCTCAAGGTGCTGGGTACACCTTTACGTCCTGACCATTGGGTTAGGGAAAGGAAGAGCAGACTTTTGTTTTTCTATCTAGTAGTTTATATGCACTTTCAGGTCCTGGTTTGCAAGTCTGTTAATTCTTGTCTACAAGTTTTGCTATGCTTTCTGGAAATTAACCCGATCCTCACTGTAGTTTTGTAAACAGCTTTTATTTCTTGGTTTGTGTTGGTTGTTTGCTGCCCCCCAACCCTTTGGGGGACATTAACAAGGTCTCTGCTTACCCTGGTTTCGTAAATTTTTTTTTCTGGGTTTGTAGTTTGGTGTGATGCCGGGATTAAGGGTTCCCCATGATGGGTGTGGATGGCACCAATAAATAGGCTTAGAGCCCACACGGAATCATGTCCTTATGTCGCTGCCACTGTCTCTCTCTTTCTTTTTTTCCCCCCTAACTGGTCTTATGAGCTAAGCCTCTGATTTTGGAGAACAAGAGGGGAGAGCCTCTTTTCTTTTCAAATTATTTTAATTGACACTGTGGCTCTTCCCCACATAGAAGGGAAAGGAATTTATCTATTCTAAAAAGAAATGACCAAGACTTTGGCAGAGGCAAGGTAATGTCTGGGGGACACTTTGAAGCCAGCTTTAGCTCACCCACTTCCTCCTTGTTTTAAAACCCTCCTAAGGCTATAGCTTTCTGGCTGAATTTCTTCCTTAAGTGCAGATAATTTAAAACCCTATGTCTGATGACCTAAGTGGAACAAATAGCCTTTAAAATATAAGTAAAGAGACTCTGAATATATAAAAGCAGAGGCATCCCTGTTCTCAGCCTTTTTACTACGGAGTAAATACAATAGACAGTTTGCTAAACCGGTTCCATTTTGGTTAAGTTGTTATCAGAGGATGTAAAATGCAAGTTGGACCATCAAGGGCTTGAACTAAGTGGCGAAGGGAACTGTTTGGGCTTTGGCCCTTCTCTAATGAGTCAATGGGTCCAAATACAGAGACAAAAACCAAGGACGCTGACGTCACGCAGACAGAGACTTCTGTCTCCCTCGTCTGTGTTAGGGGCTCACAAGGAGGCTCTGTGCAGCCTTGGGTCTCTTCCTTCGGCGCGGGATGCTGTGCTGTCTAAGGACTCAAGGCCCGCCTTTCTCCTCCTCTCTCCACGCTCCATGCCAAGCCAGTGGGTGGCCTCCTGGACTCGGCCCCCGTGTGGGTTTCACTGACTTTGCCACCAGGCCACATTCTCGATGAGTGTGAAAGGCTGGATCCTGACAGTCTAAAACAGGAAAAGCTCATCTACTTTTGCGGTGTGGCTTGGTTTCAGTACAAATTGGGAGGTGGCGAGAGATGTGTACGGAGGGCGCTCTGAACTGTAAGATTATTCTCTAGTTACACCATTTCTGCCTAAAACATACAAAGTGCAATGAAATGCCTTACGACCCGGCTTTTATGACTCTCTATCAAAGGGAGTGCTCAGGAACTACAGTGTTTACCGTGGTCCCCAAGGAGGGGCTAGATATTCTGCTTGACCCCATGCTGAGATCCCACGATCTCTCAGATGAACGTGGACCCCGTCCTCCCCACGGTCCCTGAGATAATAAATCAGGTTCATCCCCTCCAAGTGACTCAGGAACTCCGTCAGAGCCTAGTGCCTCAGAGGAGCCCCGTGTACTTTAGCCCCTCTTCACGCTTCTGCAGCAGCTTATGCCGCAGGTTGAACCTGAAGTGTGCTTCTCACAACCCTAACCCGCCACTCGTTGTGACTCTCAGAGAAGCCCCAGAGGCGGAGAGGATACTCCAGCGCGCGTCCCTTTCTCAGTGCCTGGCGTCCAGCAGTGCAAAGAATAACCAGGCCAGCTGTCGGGGGGCTCCAGGAAGTCTGCAGATTGGTTGCAAACTTTGGCCTGACTCTTGTTCTTGATTTATTCTGGTAAGAGGTCCGATTCATCTTGGCTATTTGCTGTACCCCAGATAAAAGGCAAATAATTGTACAAGAGTCTAGGACCTATGCACATGGACAGTGTGATTTAAAGAGAAAAGGAAGTCACCATGGAGAGGTTATTCTCCCTTTAACAGAACTAAACTGGAATTGTAATCCTAGTTATAGACTGACACCTTATATGCCAGCTTCTCTTGTCAGGGAGATAAGGAGGTATCAAGAGTCTTTCAATATCATCCTCCGGGGAGGAAGAAGCACTAGTAGGACATCATTTCCTCTGCCACTCAGCCCCAAATATTCAACATAGACTGCAAAGGCTTCAAAGGGGCCAGAGACTCCGGGGCCCATTGCTAGACCTGGTCTCTTTTGTGTTCATCCATCTGGACCAGATGAGGGACAAAAGAGAAAGGTAAGATTATACAACTGTCATGGCCAGCAATGCTTTAAACTCACCCAAATCATCTAAGATAAAATCCAGGGATCACTGAGGTTCCTGTTTCAAGTGTAAGAATGCTGCAAACTGGACACAGGACTTCACTAAGCCACTGCCTGGGCCCTGCTCCAAGTGTGGGTCAGCCAAGATGCTAGACTCATGGCGCTGCAAGTTTATCCTTCTCAGACTGCGGGTAGGCCAGTCAGAACTTTCACTGACTAGGCAGAGACAGGAGGATTGCTGAGTTCACGGCGGCTTGCCTGGGCTACATAGTGAGCTCAGGGCCAGCCTGAACTACAACGCGAGACCCTGTCTCAAAAAAAAAAAAAAAAAAAAAAAAAAAAAAAAAAAAAAAAAAAACTTTCACTGACTGAAGAGGCACAAGGAAAACTGAAAAGTCCCCATCCAATGACATCTCTAAGGAATCTTTGGACATCACAGGTGAACGGATTCAATTTATTCATTTTTTTCTCATTTACTTCTCTAGGAAACAGCCCTATTGAATTACAGCATTATTAGTTTGAGTGGAGAGGACCCCAGAGCAGAGATTCCTTGCAAATATACTAACAAAAAAGCTGTGAAGTTAACTTTGGGATAGATACAGGGGTCCTGACTCTCCATTAGATCAGAAGTATTTTGGAGACAAGAGGTTATTTACAGTCAATAAAGGAACAGCTTACTAAGTAGCAAGCCATGCTCTTAGACACTCCTGAGAGTTTGTTTGTTTGTTTGTTTGTTTATTTATTTATTTATTTATTTATTTATTTTGCTTTTTGGAGACAGGGTCTCGCTTTGTAGTTCAGGCTGGCCCTCTGAGCTCACTATGGTTCCAGGCAAGCCACCACGAACTCAGCAATCCTCCTGTCTCTGCCTCCCGAGTGCTGGGATGACAGGCATGAGCCACCATGCCCGGCACTGTGGTATGTGGTACTGACTGCTGAGTCACCACATCTGGTTTTGTTGTCTGTGATTATCAGGGATCGAACCAGGGACCTTGAGCTTGCTAGCCAAGCACCAGAACCACTGAGCTAAATCTCTGGCCCCTGATCTGTACATTTTTGGTGGACTCAAATATAACTTGACAATAAAAATGAATGATGAAACTAGAAGTCATTATGTTAAGTGAAACAATCCATATGAAGAAAGACAAGGTTTTAAGTATTTTCTCTCATGCAGAGGTTTCTTAAAAATTGGCTTTAATGTAAAATAGTGATCATGGAGGGCCGGAGGGTTGGCTCAGTGGTTCCGGCGCCTCGCAAGTGCAAGGTCCTGAGTTCGATCCCCGAAACCACGTACAATGCTGGTGGGCGTGGAGACTCACACCCACCAGCAATCAATGCCACACACCACAGTGCCAGGTGTGGTGGCTCACGCCTGTAATCCCAGCACTCAGGAGGCAGAGACAGGAGGATTGCTGAGTTCCAGACTTGCCTGGGCTATATAGTGAGCTCAGAGCCAGCCTGAACTACAAAGTGAGACCCTGTCTCAAAAAAAGCAAAAAAAAAAGTCATCATGGTAAATTGGGGAGGTAGGATAAGTGGACAAATGGAGCTCAAATTTGATTAGTGCACGTTGCATTCATGTTCTGAAATGTAACACTGAACCTATTAATATGCACAATTAATAAAGAGTAAAATAACATTACAAATAAATACATAAATAATAATGGCAGTGTTATAACCTATAGAATAAAATAAATACTCGCATATATCAATCAATATGAAATAAAAACTTGTACACAAAAGTAATTTTTAAAATAATAAATGGGAGGGCTGGAGATTTACCTCAATGGTTTCGGTGCCTGCCTTGCAAGCACAAGGTCCTTAGTTCAATCCCTGGTAACCACATACAATGCTGGTCGTGGTGACTCACGCCCACCAGCCATCAATACCACACACCACAGTGCCGGGCGTGGTGGCTCAGGCCTGTCATCCCAGCACTCAGGAGGCAGAGGCAGGAGGACTGCTGAGTCTGAGGTTTGCCTGGGCTACATAGTGAGCTGAGGGCCAGCCTGAACTACAAAGCAAGACCCTGTCTCAAAAAAAATAAATAAATATTGAAGTAGTAAGGAAAATAGAGGAAAAGATTCCATCATGGATGACGAGAGGCAGAGATGTGTGAGGAAACTCAGAGGAAGGGCACCACGAAACATAAATATTCAGCAACAGAGGGACACACACATAATCAGATACAAGAAGGCAACAGATGGAAAACTACCAGACAGAGTCAATTATGAGGACACTACAGCTGTCCCTGGATCACACAACCCCTTATATCCCAGGTCCAGGGAGCATACCACCTTGAGAGAGGATCTAATGTCTTCAGGGAGGTTGCCAGTAAAACAGTGGCAGCCATGCCATTGAGAGCTCCTAGTATACTTACTCTCCCCACTGGGAGAAGAACAGTGAGATATTCCCAAATCACTGTACCAGAGACAAAGCCAGAGGAACATCTGGAAGATGGTGACTGGGGTAGCACAGGTGGGCCCTTGAGAAAATACATAATAAGGGCATGGTCCCAATTAGGAGCTCGGATCTGAACACCAAGAGAACTGCAGCTTAGGGAGTTGCAGGTGTGCAGGTGTTATGGCCAATGAGACTCCTGAGAGAAAAGCAATTGCAGCAAAGCCCAAACAGTCACTCTCCTCCCATTGTTCCCTCAAACACTGGGGAGTTTTGTGCCTGCAGGATAGTCTGCCCAGTATGCACCATTAAGAACTTCCCAACCCCCAGGCAAGAGCTGCTACATTTGAGGAGACCCAGGTACCGCAGAGCTTGATGTTTTGTGCAGATACCAGGCAGGGGTCTGAGAGGTTCGGTTTAACAACAGAACAAGGCATGGTGCCCTCAGCTAACAGATTATACAAAAGAAAAGTAGCCCTGGAGATTACCATGGAGGAGAGAGATCAGAGACCAGAGATCAAGGAGGCCATTTAAGAAATTAGCAAAAATCTGGGTACTAGCCCACTCACATTACAGTTTTTTCCTCACTGACTCAAATGATCTGATCACAAAGACAAATACCTCTAGCTAGCCATGTGTAAAAGAGAGAAACTGAGGGGCCAGAGATTTAGCTCAGTGGTTCCAGTGCCTGCCTCGCAAGCGCAAGGTCCCTGGTTCAATTCCCAAGAGAGAAACTGAAATGTGATTGGCTGTATAAACACTGATAAAACTGATAGTAATGGGTTGGAGATTTAGCTCAGTGGTTCTGGCACCTGCCTAGCAAGTGCGAGGTCCCTGATTTGATCCACAGTAGCCACAACAATACTGGATGTGCTGACTAATGCCCACCAGTAATCACTACCACATACCACAATGCTTGGAGTGGTGGCTCGTGCCTGTAATCCCAGCACTCAGGAGGCAGAAGCAGGAAGATTGCTGAGTTTGAGGGCAGCCTGGGCTACATAGTGAGCTCAGGGCTGCCTGAACTAAAAAGTGAAATGCTGTTTCAGAAAAAAAAAAAAAAAAACAAAAAAAACTGATAGAAGTTCTTTCCTTGCAACACAGGGACCTATACTGATCATCTTACACTAAGTAGGTTGAAGAGGTATCTATATACTAAAACATAACCAAATATATACTAACTAAAGAAACATCCATCGTAGCAAGACAGCTTTTCTACTCCAATTAATACTGAATCCTAAGTACACATGCCAAGCACACAGGCCCACAGACACCCAGATTCTCACACACACACACACACACACACACACACACACTCTCTCTCTCTCTCTCTCTCTCTCTCTCTCTCAGATGTACACTATGAGAAAACAAGGCAGAAAGAAACCTCCTAAAGTTGTTAACTCCCTAAAAGTTGTGGATAATCATGTTGAAAGAGTACAAAATGAAATAATTAAGTTATTTGAAGTGTTAAAAGAAAAAACAAATAGATTTGTAAGATATTGAGTAATGTCAAGATAATATAACTAAACACATAGAAGACTTAATTGATAAAATGATCAGCAGCCTTAAAGAAAATGCAAGCAAAAAATTGAGTGAGTTAACCAGGATGATGCAAGCCCTGATTGAATATCTTTAGTGAAGGTTTAGGGACCAGGTAAACATACTAAATGGAAATCAGGATGTAAAAAGTTTTCCTGGGCCGGAGATTTAGCTCAGTGGTTCCTACACCTGCCTTGCAAGTGTAAGGTCCTGAGTTCAATCCAACAACACTGGGCATGGTGACTCACACCCACCAGCAATCAATAACACATACCACAGAGACGGGCTTGGTGGCTCACATCTATAATCCCAGCACTGGGGAGGCAGAGGCAGGAGGATTGCTGAGTTTGAGACTTGCCTGGGCTACATAGTGAGCTGAGGGCCAGCCTGAACTACAAAACGAGACCCTGTCTCAAAAAAAAAAAAAAAAGTTTTCCTGAATGTATGAGGAACAGAGATGACAAATGTGAGGAGAATCAAGAACTAAGACCTCAGATTGATACAGAAGTTCAGATATTCAGTGATGCTTCAAAAACAACAGCAGTTAATGGAAACAGGATCCCAGAGAGGCTAGCTGATTAAAAAAAAAAACAAAATAACTTTAAGGTTTAAGAAGACAGCACAAAATGCACAGAAATTTGTTTACAAAAATCATAATGGAAAAATTTCCAACTTGAGAGGAAGAGTTCAACTTCTACTTTAATAATGCATAGAGAACCCCCCAGATAGCCACAGTCATAAAAAAACAATAATTCATAGACTATAACTGTTAAAATTACAGAAATGTAGCACAAGAACAGAATACTATAAGCTGCTACAGAAAAGTACCAAGTAACCTATATAATAGACACGGATATCAGAATAACAGCAGATTTCTCAACTCGGATATTAAAGGTAAGAATAGCTCAGAGTGGAATTTTTCAAACACTAAAACAACTTTTGGAGCCCACAGAGAGTCAATCCGTTTGTGCACTCTGACTCTTGGCCCTGACTCTTGCAGGACTGACACTTCAGGAAGAGCCCCTAGACTCTCCATCTACTTGTCCGTACTCAATGAATAAGTGTGGCTACAGTGCTGGGACTTATGCAGAAGCCTTTGGTGTATGACTTCCCTGTCAGCCACAACAGAAAAACACACCAGAAGAGTGTAGAAATTCTATTTATTGCAGCCATGGGTGAGTTTGTGGAGTCCGTCTCACCTATAGGAAAATGGACTCTTGCAGAGCTCAAGCCTGCAGGAGTTTACTGACCTCAACTCAGGCATTAGAGGTTGAACATAGACAAGGGACAATGACTGTCTCCCTGTGACCAGCAAAACTCTGATCTGTGTGCTACTGTTCAAACTCTCTGCAGAAGCCAGAAGATCTGTGCCATGCTGGATACAAGGTTAACGCCCCCAAAATACTATCCTTTCTATACATGAATGATGGCCTAAGTGAAACAGAAATCAGGAAATCAATTCCCTTCACAATAGCATCTAAAATAATGAAATATCTAGGAATCAATCTACAAAAGGAAGGGGAAAATTCTGCAAACTACAGTCTTCTGAAAAGGGAGATTGAAGAAGATGTCAGAAAATGGAAAGACATCCCCAGTTCCTGAAGAGAAGAACCAATGTCATCGAAATGATCATACTGCCCAAACTACTACACAGATTCAATGCAATCTTGATTGAAATCTCAACAACATATTCCACAGAGCTAGAGGAAATAATCCAAACCACAGAAATGGAACCACAGGAGTCCTAGAATAATGAAAGCAATTCTAGGAAACAAGGACATGGCAGGGGGTATCATGATCCCTAACTTGAAATTATACTACAAAGCCACTGTGAAAAAAAACTGCATGGCAAAGAAACAGACCTGAGGATCAGTGAAGCAGACTAGAAGTTCCAGAAACAACCCCAGATATACTAAAACACCTCATCTTTGACCAAGGAGCCAAACTCTTTTTTGAGTCTCTTTAAAAAATGGTGGAAAAACTGGGTTTCAACTTGCCAAAGAGTAAAGCTAGATATGTCCCTTTCTCCATGCACCAAACTAAAATCAAAGTGAATTAGAGACCTAAATATTAAAAAAGAAACACTAAACCAGCTGCAAAATATGTTAGATTTAAAGTTGTAGACATTGGCATAGAGAAAGCATTATGAACAAAACCTCAGCAATACATGGGAAGGAGTAGAAAGAATCAACAACTGGGATTTCATGTAATTTAAAAGCTTCTGTTTAGCAAGAGAAACCACAAGTAGAGCAAAAAGGAACCTACAATATGGGGAAAATTTTTTTACCATTTATTTCTTAGAAAAAGGGCTGCTGTCTAGAGTATGTAAAGAACTTCAAAAAAATCAGCTCCTCCCAAATTTAAAGACCCAATTCAAAAATGGACATCAGGGGCTGGAGATTTAGCTCAGTGATTCCAGCACCTTCCTAGCAAGCACAAGATCTCTGGTTCAAACCCCAGTAACCACATCATATACCGGGCATGGTGACTCACACCCACCAGCAAACAGTACCACATACCACAGTGTTGGTGTGGTGGTTCATGCCTATAATCCCAGCACTCAGGAGGCAGAAGCAGGAGGACTGTTGAGTTTGAGGTTTGACTGGGCTACACACTGAGCTCAGGACCAGCCTGAACTACAAAGTAAGACCCTGTCTCAAAAAAAAAAAAAAAAAAAAAAAACCATGGACATCAGAAATGAATAGACATTTAGATGAAGAAGTAACAGCAACAGCTAAGAAACATATGAAGAAATGTACAATATCACTGGTCTTTTGAGAGATGCATATAAAAACAACACAGATTTCAACCCTGTTCACAAAGAGTGGCTGCTATCAAGAAATCAACCAATTACAAATGCTAGTGGAGCTGTGAGGAGAAAGGAACACTTCTTCGTTTATGGTGAGAATGTAGACCCGTGTAACCACTGTGGAGATCCGTGTATGGAGATTCCTCATAAACTAGGATTAGAGGTCCAATCTGACCCTGCTATTTCCTTGCTAGGTATATACAGGAAAAAAGCCAAAGAATCATACTTCTGCAACACATGTGCACCCCTCTTTGTAGCAGCCCACTTTGTGATAGCTAAACCTTGGAAACAGCCCAAATGCCCATCAACTGGAGACTGGCTAAAGAAGATATGGGCACTTTTCTTCATTACTATGAAGTTTTATTCCATAAAGAATGATATATTTACATCATTTATACTCAAGTGAACATACCTTGAGGGTATACTTGTAAGTGAAATAAATAGGTCACAGATGTGTAAATACCATATCTTTTTTTTCTAGTATGAAAAATTGAAGGTATAAATGAATGCCAAAATGTATGGTAAGTGGTGTAAAATAGGAAATGTTCAAAAGGAAAAGGGAAATGGCAGATAGGGGAAAGTAAAGAAGGAAAAGAAAAAAGTGACTTAAAAAAGAAACAAAGTATATACTTATATAGGGGTGAGGACAATAGAGCAAGAGAAAGGGGAAAATGAGAAGCAAATGTTTCATGTACAGGTACAAATTTTCAATGTTAAATGTGATCACAATATATGTATAAAATATACCAATAAAATCAATGAAAAGAAAAAAGAAACCAACTTTCAACCCAGATTAATATATCCTCCAAATTTCACTTTCAAAATTGTTGGAGAAATGAATACTTTCCCTGACAAAGAATACCTTTTTTAAAATTGAATTCTTTATTGGTACCTTTTATATACATCTCACAACCACATATAACATTGGGGAATTTGTACCAGTATATGACACAAGGTAATTCTCATTTTTGCCCACATCCCTACCCACCCACACCTCCCCACCCCCTATATACATGCTCTTTTATTTTCTTTCAGAATCATATTCATTCCTTCCCCTCATTACATCATTTGCATGTACAGGTGCTCATATCAAAGAGAAGATCCAGTATTTGCCTATCTGTGATCTATTTATTTTACTTATTAGTGTGTCCTCCAGATGTATCCATTTGCACATAAATGAATCAATCTTGACAAAGAACATCTTAAGAAATTCATCACCACAAAATCAGCACTATAAAAAATACTCAAAGAATCCTAGGCAGTGATGAGGTCAATGATTTTGAAGAACTTGAAGAATACTTATATGATGAGTAGATAAGGAAGAGGGAAAAATTAAGGAATCAGCAAAACAATATTAATGGAATAGCAGGATTGCATCAATATATTTCTATAATGACTCTCAATATAAATGATCTTAACTATGGATAGGCACACTGAAAATAATTCAATCATAAGTTGTCCACAAGAGACACATCTCATTCATAAAGAGAAAACATAGAAAATAAAGAATAAAAAACAATATGACAATCATTCCAGAAGCTTCAGTACGGAAAGCAAACCAAAAAGAGAAACATGAGAAACAAGCCAACAAAAAGCCAGGAAAACAGAACTTCCACAAATGATACTCAAAGAGAAAGCAAAAGTCACAAGCCTGAATTATTTAAATTGATACTGGGGAAATAACAAAACAGATCAATAAGGTATTTGATAAGCTCCAATGAAAGTTGGACATGTTAATAACATATTGAACAAAATAAAATGACCAATAAGTTTCTAGAAGAGACTAGAAAGATAAAAGTACTAAACAAAACAATGTAAAATATACAGGTCCATGACAAAAAAGAATAAGAGTGCCCAAAATGTCTCCAAAGAGGAATTCAAGAAATTACAATTTTTATCAAAAATATAGGGAACAGAATTGACCAGTGGGTGGATAGAGTACCAGAAGTGGAGGACAGTCCAGTTGTCAATGACAATTTAATGACAAATATAAAAGAACAAGCAAATATGAAGAATTGACCCCAAAATGCCTAGATGATACAAAGAAGACTAACCTAAGATTAACTGGAATAAGTGAAAAAGTAGAAGACAGCACAAATGGTATACAAATGTTTAATAAAATAATAGTAGAAATTTTCTGAGTAAGGAAAAATAATTTTACATACATGCAGAAACCCAAATAGTCATGATTAGGAAAGAACCTCTCCAGAACACATCATATTCACAATCTAGAAGTCCAACACAATATTAAAAGTGGTTAGAGGAAAAAAAATGAAACTCTTGTAAAGGAAATCCATTGGAATTACAGCAGGTTTTTTTCAACACATAACTTAAAGGTCAGGAGAGCTTAGAGTGAAGTGTTTCAAAGCCTAAAAGAAAACATTCAATACACATTGATATATGTTACAAAACTGCTTTTGTAAACACAAATTGGTAAACAGAAATTTTTGTAAATTGGTAGAGAAATAAGGTACTGTCATAAAAAAAAGAGCTCCTAAAGAAATTCATGCCCACCAAATTCAAAAAAGTTCTTAAGGAAACCCTAAAATGAGACAGTGAAGCCAACAACAACAAAGTTCTAATAGAATGAATACTTTAGGCAGAGTGAACATTTAGAGAAAGATAAGGGAATCAGCAGCAGGGTTATAAAGCAATGATAAGAATAAGTAAATATTTATTGGTTGTTACTGTCAACATATATGGTCTCAATTCCCCAACTGAAAGGCACAGACTGTCAGTATGAATCAAGAAACAAAAATCCCAGGGTATTGCTGATGACGTAATACTCTATACAGAAGATCCTAAAAACTCAGCCAAAGGACTGCTAGACTTAATTAGCAAATTTAGTAGCACAGCTAGATATAAGGTCAATGCTTACAAATCAATAGCCTTTGTATTCACAAACAACAGACTCATGAAAACAGAAATTAGGGAGTCAAATCCTTTCACAATACCATCCAAAAAAAAAAAAAGAAAGAAATATCTAGGAATCAATCTAAGAAAGGAAGCGAAAGATCTTGACTCTGAAAACTACAGCACTCTGAAAAGGGAGATTGAAGAGGATATCAAAAAATGGAAAGACATTCTTAGCTCCTGGGTAGGAAGAACCAATATCAAAAATTGCTGTTCTCCCACAACTACTATATAGATTTAATGCAATCCCAAATGAAATCTGCACAGCATATCGCACAGAGCTAGAGAAAATAATCCAAAAATTCATCTGGAACCACAAGAGACCTAGAGTAGCAAAAGCAAATCTAGGGAACAAGGACATGGCGGGGGGTATCTCTATCCCCAACTAGAAACTTTACTACAAAGCCACTGTGATAAAAACAGCATGGCACTGGCAAAGAAGCAGACCTGAGGGTGAATGGAAAAGATTAGAAGATCCAGAAACAACTTCAGATACACTAAGCCCTCGCATCTTTGTCAAAGGAGCCAAATATCTTCAACAGAGGAAAGACAGCCTCTTTAACAAATGCTGCTGGAAGAACTGGGCTTCAACCTGTTTCAACCTTGTATTGTATTGTATTGTTTTGTTTGTTTGTTTTTTGTTTTGTTTTAGACAGCGTCTCACTTTGTAGTTCAGCCTGGCCCTGAGCTCACTATGTAGTTCAGTCAAACCTCAAACTCAGCAATCCTCCTGTCTCTGCCTCCTGAGTGCTGGGATTACAGGTGTCAGCCATGACGCCGGCTCAACCTTGTTTCTTGATTCATTCTGCCAGTCTGTGTCTTTCAGTTAGGTAATTGAGATCATATGTGTTGGCAGTTACTACCAATAAGACTTAAGCTAGACCTATGTCTTTCACCATGCACTAAACTAAAATCAAAGTGTATTGGATACCTAAACATTAAAACAGAAACACTAAATTGGCTACAAAACAGGTTAAGTAGAACTCTTGCAGACAGTGGTTTAGGAAAAGACTTTATGGAAAAAAAAGTGCTTCTAGCTTGAGAACTAGCAGAAGAAATCCACAAATGGGGTCTCATCTTTTTAAACAGCTTCTGCACACCAAGAGAAACCACCGCCAGAGTAAAAAGACAACCAACAAGATGAGAAAAAATTTTTGCCAGTTGTTTCTCAGACAAAAGACTACTATTGAGAACATGTAGAGCTTAAAAATATAGGGCCCGCTAAATTTAAAGACCCAACTCCAAAATGGGCATCTGAAATGAATATAGTCTTTTTCAGAAGAAGTAAAAGAAGCTAAGAAGCATATGAAGAAATGCTCGACATTGTTGGCCATGCAAGAGATGCTGATGAAAACAACACTGAGATCCCATCTCACATCACACAGAATGGCTGCTATCTTGAAATTTACTAGCAACAGATGCTGGGGAGGCTGTGGGGATAAAGGAACCTTTCTCCACTGTTGGTGGGAATGTAGACTGAACAACCACTGTGGAGATCAGTGTGGAGATTCTTCAAAAAACTAGGATTAGAGGTTTCATTTGCTCCTGCTATTCCCCTGCTGGTATATACAGGAAAGAATTGAGAGATTCACGTCACAGCAACATATGTGGATCCATGTTTATAGCAGCTCAATTTTGGATAGCTAACTCTTGGGAACAGCCCAAATGTCCATCAGATGGAGACTGGATAAAGAAGAGATTATCTATCTATCTATCTATCTATCTATCTATCTATCTATCTATCTATCTATCTTCATCATCATCATCATAATCATCATATCTATCATCTATCTATCTATAATGGAGCTTTACACTGCCATAAAGAATGATAAGTTTGAGTTATTTATATTCAAATGGATGCACCTTGAGGACATACTCATAAGTGAAATAGACCACAGATGTGTATGTACTGTATCTTTTCCCTGGTATGAGAAAATGAAGATATAAATGAGTTCTAGAATGTATGGTAGATACTGTGAAACTCAAAGGGAAAGGGGGGTAGGGGTAAATAAAGAAGGGAAATAAAAAGTGTGATGGTAAAAAAGAAAACAAAGCTTATGTATATTGGGGTTGGGGGTTGTAAGGAGGGAAGGAGAATGGGAAAAAATGAGAATTAAGTCGTGTCATATACTGAGACAAATTCTCAATGTTGAGTGTGATTGTGAGCTGTATATAAAATGTACCAATAAAGAATACAATAAAAAAGGAGAATGTAAGATTGAAAAAAGTAATTACAATCTGTTATGTATATGTACCAACTCCACGCAAAGGAAGTAAACATTATATATTGTGAGCATATACTGAGAGGGGGACAGAGAGAGAGAGATGGAAGAAGAGAAAAAAGGAATTAAGATGTGTTATGTACTTGCACCAATTCCTCACAAGGAATGTCAAAATTACATACTATAAACATGTACTAATAAAAAATACTCATTGAAAATTTCTGTTCTTTCACAGTTTTCTACATTGGTCATAACTCTGGGCTTTTTGTATTATTGCAGCCTTTGTAGAAATTATTTCATCATAAAATCTGGATCATCTTTGGGATGTATATGTATATATATAAGTGTCTATATACTGCATATCCATGAATGTATTCCTGCATACACATGTGTGTGAGTGTGTGTGCTCATATGAATAATGTGAAAGTAGAGAAGACAGTAAAGAGCAAAAAAAGGAAGACAAAATAACTAAACATTAGTGCCCTGATCATTTTTTGCAGTTCTCATTGGCAAGGCTAATAAAATGTTCAAAGGAGAAGTTTCCATCTGTTCTACATATCAAACAGTGATGATAATTCAAGAAAGCAGAAGCTAGAGAGCTACAGCTATTAGAACCACAACCACCAAAACAAACAAACAAAAAAGCAGTTGCATTACGTTAGAATAACAGCCCCCCTTCTGTGTTGTTTCTAAGCCCTTGAATACATTTACGTAAAGGCATGTGAGGAAAAGCTCTGCAGACAACTGCACCCTCAGATCAGAACTCTAGTGTTAGCTCTCAAGAGCTGCCACTCGCCCTAAGCACCATTCACCCACTAAGTGCATCCTCCTTTTGTTTTGTCCTCCTGGTGCTAGCGGGGGAGGCACGGGGCTGGGCAAGGGAAAGCGGTACGGCAGATGGTACAGCTTTGAGTGAAGTCAGGTGTTGCTTTCCTTGAACTGAGATCTGGAAAATGTCAGTTAGGTAACCAGTATTGATAGCTGAACACTCAGCCTTCCTTACTAGGCTCAGCTTTCTCTTTCCTTGCAATAAATATTTAGGCTTTCCCTTTTGCTCTGACATGGCTCTTTTTCCTTCACATCACTAAGAATTTCCATTTCAAAGATATTCATCAGATATTATTCTAAGAATTTTGGAAAGTGGAAAGGTTTTGGTTACAGAATCCATAAGTGTCAGATAAAACACCCTCTAGTGCTGTTGGTGACTTAGGATTCCACCTGGGGAGGAAGCGTAGAATATTTCATGGACGGGCAGGGCAGAGAGATGACTGAATCCTGATCCTCTTCTCCATACACTGACAACTGTAGGTAGAAACACACCACACAAATTTGATAGCATTAATGTATTAAATAGAACTAAGAGAACATTTTCCCTTTCTTTTACTTCTGCGTGGTCAGTCTGGAACTATTCCATCTCAGAACTGCAACCCAAATTGCAGAAACACACATGTGCACATGCAAAACTGATGTATGATCGTCTTTATTGTTTGGTTGATTTGCATAATGTGCCTCAGCACGCCCTGGGATTGAACCAAATAAAAGTGGGGGAGGTCTGGCAGTTCCATTTTTACTATGAAGTGGGTTAAGGAAATGCCCCACACACACCTAAGGAATTACTGTCTACAGACCTCATTGTACATATTTGACCAGCAAGTATTTTATGAAGGGAAATCTGAGTATATTTCCATATTTACTGCAAACAGAGAAAGAAAACAAGGCAAATAGCTAGCCAGTAGAAATATAAGGCATCTGGTTAAATTTCAATTTCAGACTTTCTTGATGTAAAAATACTTTCTTGATGTAAATAGGCCTCATCTAAGAGTTGGGTTCCAGTTGTGTCAAAAGATAATTTATTTTTTTCTTAAATTTGATATTTAACTGGCTTTCCTATATTTATCAAGCAATTCTACTCAAGGCTGTGTCAGGGTAAAGCCATATTTGTCAGAAGAGGAGCAGAATTGTCACAAACAGGTAAGTCAGTCACCAAAAGAACCAAGATGAAATAATAGCACCGAAATTTAAGGAAGAATCTTGAAAAATGAAGATAGTCAATAAAAGAAGATGAAGAACGGCAATCACTAAAGTGATTGAGAGTGTAGATTTCAAAAGAAAAACTTTACAACAGGTGGGTTTCACTGTCAAATGACAAAGATAGGCAGGACACAGCCAAAGTATGTGAGTGGGAGGTGAGGTCTGACAGATTATGTGTGACAGGGCACGCCTTGCCACAAGATGGCGCTCATAGTTCCTCTTGTTCTGAGCTTCTATCAAGAAACTTTCCCTAACTCTTTGATTGTCATAGAATAAAGAGATTATTTTATATTTCATTACTGCATAGAGTATGTTTCATGTTCTACTGTTGTCTTGCAATGCATTGTTTTCCTTTTAGAACATCAAGACATACTGAATGCTAAAATTGAGTGGGGTGAGGTATGAGAACCTAGAAGAGAGAACATTAGTGTATCTTAACAAAAGGCTGTTGGATTTGGCCTGAAATTAAGTCTAAGGAACTTCAAGAAAACTAGTAAGAGCGATGAAACTGAGAGCCAGACTGCCTAGTGTTGTGGACTAAGGATGCGCTAAGAGTTGACACAGTGACTTCAGACTATATTTAGCATATCCTATGTGATAGGAGGAAAAGTAGGTGGACCTTTCTCTTGTAAGGAATTATCTTTCAAAATAAGAGTTTGTTTACCTTATGTGTAAGTTTCAAATATTTCACTAAATTATCTCTATCAAAGAATGCAATTGTCTTGCCAAGATAATTCTCTTTGTTGACAATCAGAATAATTCTACCTAAATGCTTTAGTTTCTCAGTATTATGACACTCTTTTCCAAAATACTTTCATTCTTGTTTTTCATATTATATTGCCATTGAGGGAATGTTTCAATCTAGGTGTAGAGAGATTGCAAGATTTGTCTAACATTAAGGTTGGATAATATAGTAGATAGAAAAGAGTCATGGATCAAAGTTTTCTGAGGTCTAATTCCATATTCCTTATACTGAATTATTCTTTCAGTTACTTGACTTTTGGTTCAAGCTTCCTGCTTATTACCCAATCTCATTTTTCCCAGCATGTATAAATGACAACACATCTTTGAAAAAACCCAATTTTACATATTTTTCATGCTATCACAGATACGTAACAACCAAATGTTAAAACGGGTCTAATTCTGGGCATGGTGTTTCAACTATAGAGCTATTTCTTCTAGTATAAAGTTTCATCCAATCCAAAACAGGTTTCTTTTCAGCCAATTAATCTAACCCTTAGCTATTTTCTTTTTCTCTCTTTTTTAATCAAGGTGAAAATAGTGTCAGCATCTATGCTTGTGTATATCTAAGCAAAATCTGTGTGATCCCTGTCAACATACAGAATTCTAGCTTCTTTTCTGTCTTCTACAACCCCAGCCCAAAGTCACCAATGACTTCCCATAAACCAAGCAAAAAGAAAACTTCAAACTTGCTTTGTGGCTAGGTCTCCATGGGGAACAGACTTCTTATGGAGTTGGAAAGAATAAAGAGTATTTTTGAACTTATAAGTGCCTGAAAACATCATGTCTGCAAAGTGTGGTTGGCATTTTTATGCATTTAAAAGAGTCTAATGAAGCCCAGCTCCATACAAATTTCTACAAAAAATGAAGACTAGGAACTGGTGCCTACTACCCAGGGGTCAGAGTGGTGGTTATTACTCCAACCCATTGCAAAAAGGAGACCTGTCATTTATAGATAGTTCCAAAGACTTGCATTAGCAAGAACACCATGAAGACTGGCCCTTACCCAAAGAATTTACTCAGAGAGACATTTAATATGAAGTAAATACAGTCTCAAAGAGAACAGCTTTGAAGGAAGGCTTTGAAAAGGTCGGAAGAAGATGAAATGAGGAATGTTGTTACTTAGTGTCTTTATTAAACAAATGCTTGCCTTAGCTCTTCTCCAGCACGTCTCAAAATGTGGCAAAGTAATAATGACATGCCTACTTCACAGACAAAAATAAGCTGGAATGTAACATTTTTCATTAGGATGAGCCCTTAGGCCAATGGGCTGTTCTCAAAGTATGTGAAGGAGGCCCTATGTCCTTCAGCCTGGAGATCTCTTCTCTCTCAAGAACATATCTCCTATTCCATTAAAGAGTCCAGAATCCTTTGGATTTCAGGCGCTCCCTTTAACTGTTTGGAAACTCAGTTCTCCAAATCCTTATAGGTCTTGTTCATTCAGGCCATTGCTCTAGAAAGAAAACATAACTCATGGCTACCATTACAGAAGATACTATTTTAGCTATCAACTCTTTTGGGGTCATAGGCACTTTCTATTGTAAAATCTACTACAATGGAGTTAGTAAGTTCTTAGGTGAAGTTCTTAACTTCACTTATTATAACTGACTTATTTACTTCTGGTTCTCATGTATACATGTAAATACAGTCAGCAAATATTACTTAGCACCTGTTACATGCCAGGCATTGTTCTAAACAATGAGTTTAGAACAGTAATCAAGTCAGACAAGGTTTTGCTTTCAGTTGACATATATTCTAAAAACATGGAAAGAGTTGCCAGTGAAAGAGGTGACAGGCAATAAACAAATAAGCTAAATTCAGAAAATGATAAATCCCACGAAGACAAGAAAGCAGGTTAGAGTAATCGAAAATTACTTATGTTTGAGTAGTCCTAGAATGTTGCCCTGAGGTGAGGTGTTGAAGTGTCATATTTGAGTCAGGGCCCGACAATGGCAAGAAACCAGCCAAGTACAGTTCTGGGAGAAGATTCTTGTAGGCAGAGAAAAATACCAAGTACAGAGGCTTTGAGATGGAACGAGCCTGGAATGTTTGAGAAGCACACAGAAAGCCAAGGTTGTTGAATCCTAATGACAGGAAGTGGGAAGTAGGACTTAAGTTCTGAGAAATCTCAGGGGCAGGCTGAAGCTGCTACAGGATGAGTTCTCAAGAACTGTAATATACTTGACGCGTTTTTTAAAAAATTCCTCAATATTTTATTATTTTCCTGATTAAAAATAATTATGAAGAAAATGATCAAAACATTATGATATGGTTTATACTGTATGTAAAGGTAATGAGGCAAAATATATTCTGAACCTATGTTAGTGTAGGTATAGATTTGTCAAGACTTGCCATTGTTTTTAATTTGAATCTTTATTGGTACATTATATATACACATCGTGATCACACTCAACACTGAGAACTTGTACTAGTATTTGATACGACTTAATTCTCATTTTTTTCCCATTCCCCTACCCACCGTATAACCCCTGTCTCCTTATACATAAGCTTCATTTCCATTTTTTCTTTCCCCTTGTTACTTACCCTTATACTCCATTTCCCTTTGAATATTTTCTATTTCACAATATCTATCATATACTCTAGGACTCATCTACATCTTCAGTTTCTCATACCAGAGATACAATATTTACACTTCTGTGACCTATTTGTTTCACTTATTAGTATGTCTTCAAGGTACATTCATTTGAGTATAAATGACTCAAAATTGTCATTCTTTATGGCAGAGTAATGTTCCATCTTATTTTTTAAAATCACATCTTCTTTATCCAGTCTAGAGTTGATGGGCATTCACATTGTTTTCAAGATTTAGTTATCACAAACTGAGCTGCTATAAACATGGGTTCACATAAGTCTCTGTGATATGAATCTTGTAATTCTTTTGTATATATCCCCAGTAGGGGATTGCTATTGTTTTTAATGTCTAATATATTAATAAATTTTTTTAAAATCAGAAAACAATATGAATATAATATCTAATTTATAGATTTTCTTAAGTTATGCTAATGGTGCTGAAGCAGTTCTTCATGGAGATTTTTATTGATAAAACTCAAAATTACACATTGTATTTAATTTTCATGTCTCAATCTCCTTTAACTTAGATTTCCATCCTTTCTTTGTTTTTCATGATAGTGATATTTTTAAAAGTATATATAAATCATTTATTTTTAGTAAGTCCTTCAGTTTGTTCTTGAGATGACATTCAGGCTAGAAAAAGATTATTCTTCACAGTGTAGATTAGGATTCTTCATTACTACATTACTTCCATCACTAATATGCAAAGGGGATGGGATTTTAGAAAGTTATGCTTTGCTTGAAAGAAATTTACATATATCTATATATCTACATCTATCTATGCTTTAGAAAATTATAAAAATGTTAATTTTAAAAATAGGAATGTAGTTTAAAGTGATTCTATGAATTAAATACAAAATACAGGAAAACTTTCCTTATTTGTTCAACACCACTAATATAGTCTTGGGGCAAAAAATAATCTCAAAAATCACTAAAAGATAAGAAAAAAGAGACTGGAGTTCATAATGTTAAAGAAAACATTATATTTAAAAATTTTAGACAAAAGTACTTTTGATAAATATACATAGTGAAGTAAAATATAATACTTAAGTAAATAAATTAGTTTATTTTAGTTAGGCAAGATGAAAAAGAATTACTGAGACTTCTAAAGTTGAAGTTTAGCTATCTAGTGGCAATCACTAAGGTTTCCTTCAAATTACTTTCATTTAGTGGTAGTAGTTTGTCATAAATATAAGTTAAAAATAATAAAAATGAATAGTTGGAAATATTGTCACTAGGAATAATGGAGGAGGAAAAGGCCAGGAAATTTGAAGTCTGTATTAAAAATATGGTTTAGGTTTACAGCCCCAAAACTCTGGTGGAGATATTGTGAAGATTATCAATATCAAAATATCACCACTTACGGAACTCAGGCATCAGACCTGCACTTGGAGTCCAAAAACTTGAATTTAAATCCTACCCTTTCTTCCTATGACAGTATGGGAAAATCATAGTAGCTCTCTGTAAAGGGGAACAATAAGACATCAAAACATAGAGATATGGAACACTCAATGCAAAAGTGCTTCATAAAAACATTAAATATTAAAACTACTAGACTATTATAAAGATGATCTCATTAACTACATGATTAAATGGATGTTGTATTTCTCAAGCACCTAAATTGTTCTGTAATATGCTGTGCAATAGTTATTTTATGTCCCTGAATCTCACGGTTCAGAATAGTCTTAGTGTAATTTTAAATTTGCCTTTAAAATTATTAATTCTTTAAACCTATAGGAAAATTTAGACGTAAAATGGTAAACAGAATACAATGAATCTCTAAATGTACAATACTTTGATATTTTCAAAATTTTGCTCTTTTTGGTGTGGTAAAATATGAATGACACAAAATTTACAAGTTTCATCATTTTTTTTGTTTTTTTTTGCTTTTGAGACAGGGTCTCGCTTTGTAGTTGAGGCTGGCCCTGAGCTCACTACAGTGCCCAGGCAAGCCGCCACGAACTCAGCAATCCTCCTGTCTCTGCCTCCCGAGTGCTGGGATGACAGGCGTGAGCCACCACGTCCGGCATTGTGGTATGCGGTGTTGATTGTTGGTGGGCGTGAGTCTCCATGCCCAGCATTCTATGTGGTTACCGGGGATCAAACTCAGGTCCTTGTGCTTGCGCGGCAGGCGCCAGAACCACTGAGCTAACCCTCCGGCCCCAAGTTTCATCATTTTTAACTGCAATGTTCAGTGGCGTTAAGTACGTTTAACATTGTGTGTCTGCTAGTCTTCTATCTTCTAAACTTCAACCTAATTCCCACCTATCAACTTGATCATGAAAATCTTCTTTTTAAACTGGACATCTAAGACCTCAATTTTCTTCCAAATAGGTATGCTACTTTTTGGCACTAAGCCTGTTTCTTGTTTAGAAAAATGGGTATTATTACATTTTCCTGTTGTGAAATTTAAAGGATGCTCCATAATATCATGGACCAAGTACTTGATACATGTTAGCTCACTTGCCCCCGTCATTTATATGGTTCCAAGAAGTTGTGCTCACTTATTTTCTTGGTATTTCTTCACAGTTTCCTTGTACCTTGACTGAAAGTTCAATAAGATAATAGTCTTTATAGAAAAGGAATAAGTTCCTTATATCTTATGGTAGTATTTAATTATAAATAACTAAAAGTATACATTTCATATCCGTAGTTCCTCAGAGCACTGTGACCATTTATTTAAGTAGGAAAATCAAAAAGATGTTTGACTCCCTTTTATATTGGAGTCACTGTGAAAAACACAAGAAAATACTGACGATCCCCCTACTTTGGCCTTTCTCATATGACACGTTCTTTTCGGCTTCACGTCACCTTTTTACATGCTAACAAGCAGTTTCTCAGACTAACCCCTCACCTTGAATTCTTTCACAAACTCCAGTAGATGGCTCATTAAGTGATTCAGCCCACAGCTCTACATGACCATGCTCTAAAATCAGCATCCTTGGGGAATCAAAGTAGGAGGACTGAGAGTTCAAGCCCAGCCTGGACAAACTGTCAAGACCGTGTCTCAATGAAAGGGGATGAGGCTGAAGATATAGTTTATTGTGAAAGCTCTGAGTTCAATCTCTGACACTAGAAAATAAATTTTAAAAACAAAACAAAACATTGCCAGGCGTGATGGCTCATGTTTGTAATTCCAGCACTCGGGAGACAGAGGCAGGTGGATTGCCCAGTTTGAGGCTTGTCTGCACTACACAGTGAGTTCAGGGCCAGCCTGAACTACAAGTGAGACCCTGTCTCACAAAACTAAGAAAAGAAAGAAAAACAAACAAGACAAAAACAATCAACAAGTCTAGCCAGTAGTTCTGACTCCAAGAAGATTCTGAATTGCAAAAGAATAATCCAGACTGAATCCCTCATCCCTCGAAATTCATTTTCCCTCTCAGAAATCTTTTCTGCTCACTACACCATTATCTTCTTTGTCATTCATCTTAAATGAGAACCTCGGCCTTCTGTTTTTAAATCCCCTATCTCCTATTACTCCAATTCAATTCCAAGAAAAGGGTTCTTCCTTAATAATGTCTTTTTCATTTATTCTTCTTTTTCTAACTTCATTAACTGAGGCATTACAAATTAACCTAAGTAATGCAATAACTCAGGCGGTCAACAAAACGTAGTTTGTGGCATATAATACTTAATCAAGAAATTAAAATTCTGAACTCTTTCAGGAATGAAGTAAGACTCATGATTCAGAAGCTTTCAACTAATACTTCAGAGAGTTTTAAAAGACATGAATTATTTTCTGAGCTGCAGAAAAAAAAATCAACCCAGTTTTCTTTATTAGTAAAGCATGTTATTTTATAACTAGGGCTGAATAACGCAAACAGCTGATAATCTTCAGATATTTCACACCAACAAAATGTGAATACAATCTGGACCCTCTCAAATACAGCCCACATTTCTCTAATTTTTATAATCTCTCTATAAAAAACTTATATTCCAATAATTACATTGAAAGCGTCCTTCAAAGGTGCCATAAAGTTCCAGTCTTGATAGCCCCCAATTAGTGTCCTAGCCACATAGCTCTAAAGTTCCATTTTACTACCTTAACATGCAAGCTAGAGCTTATGTCAGCTGAGAGTGTGTATTTCTAATGAATGGTTTTCATTAAAAATAAGCCCCTAGCTACATAAAACAACTAACCTCCAGATTTTAGCTTTTCACTTAGATTTTTGTACTGTAGTATAGCCAGACATCTGCCTTTCCAGGTGACTTTTCAGAGGATACCCCATTAATATTCACTTACTGCTATGATTTGGGGCTCAAGGTTTTGAGAATAAACATATAGGGGCAACCCACTTTCCAGTTCCCTTTCTGTCTCTTTTAGACAAAAACTTTCTTTCAATAAATTTTTCCTCCTCTTAAGCTCTGTTTTTCCTAGAATTTATTCTTTGATTGTAGAAAACACAAACTCATGTTTCAGATATCTAGCAGACTTGAAACTATAGAAAAAACAAAACTGGTCCTTCAACACAGTTTGAGAGGTACTATTTGGACTGGGCATTTAGATGAGTGGTTCCTGCACCTGCCTTACAAGCACAAGGTTGTGGAACCCAAAACAAAACAGGGTGTGGAATTTAGCTCAAGTGCTACCATGTCTACCCTCGAAGCATAAGGGCCCAAGTTTGATCCTTGTTACATAAGAATAAAAGTTATATTTTAGGGAATATATATTGCTAGATCAAAGGTGTGCAGAATTCACAGGGTTTAGTTTTTTGATTACGAGCATATAGTCTGTCATCAACTAACATGAAGCATGGGAACTAACCTGCAGAAAAGTAATGAATCTGAAAAGAAAACACAGGACCTAGCTTCACGGGCCGAGGTCCACAGCATATTCTGGCCAGAGACACTGCCCTGGATGATGGGACTTGAAGCCGCTTTTGCTATGAAGCGTGAGTCTTCTTTTGGGCTGACAGATTCCAGATGCCCAGTATAGACTGAGATAAACAAGAGGTTCACAGGAGATCAGCCATGCCCAGAAACCTGGAGACATTGTCTCAAACTATGATTCCCCTGGAACCAGGAAATGTTGAGCCCACATGACAAAGATTAAAACGGAGACAACATTTTCCTGGGAAGGAGACTATCCCTCAGCCAGGAGGATGCCAGAACTATAGTATCAGCACTGAGATAACAATCTGCCAGACTCCCGCTCACCAGCTAACCCTTGGAAATTGGCCTCTGCCTTTACGGGGGGCCCATCTGGGTCTCTGTAGCAAAGTGTTCCCCCTCCAGCTACCTGAGCTAGAGCTTTTCCTATCTTGACTCTTAAATTTCCAATTAAAAGTTTTTCTGTTAAAAAAAAAAAAGAACAGGATAAGCATATTAAAACAAATTTTAAAATGTATAAGTTATTGTTGCTTTGGTTTAGAAAATAATCTTGGCCATAATCTTAATGGCTATTCATAAGTGAACAGAAGAGTAAGTGAGGGTGTAGATGAAACAGAACTGACATAAAATAATCAATGCTCAAGTTGAGTGATGCTTCATCATACCAAGCCTCTCTGCTTTTTTGGAAGTACTTACGATATTTTTCAGTGATTTTTTAAAAATTAAGGTAATACTGACATAATGTAACTATTAGAAAGAGTCAAGATTGATAATCTGTCTTAATCTTATTTCTTTGAGTACAGGTTTAAACGAGAAAGCAAGTAAGTGTAGTATAACTCCATTTTGAGGTTTTTGAAGGTTAGCTCGAGGTGTTTGCTTTCACAAACAAGTGAGTACAGAAACCCAAACTGACATAGAACCGCAGGAATTAGGAGGGATCAGCATGGATGATCATGTCTTGCTCTATATACTAAAAATAGGTACCCCTATTCTCCTCTTGTTCCTTCATCCTCTCCTATCTTCCAGTCAGAATCAGCAGCTAGAGGTTAAAGGGTTCAGTCTTCCCCAATTTCTCTTCTTTCTGTATTATTAAGAGGGTGAACAAAGTTTCTAATGGTCCTGTGGTTCTTAGTTGGTTCTGTCCCATATTTTCCCCCCTTCTGTCTTAGTGGTACTCTAGCACCTATAAAGTCCCTGAAGTCTATGTGATCTCTGTAGATCCTCTAACTTTATTTCTTTTTTTTTTTTTTTACTTATTTCTAAACTCTCCCCCTCTTACTATTTCTCTACCTACCCATCTGCCCAATGATCTTTGATTCCCAAAGGGTAGTGCTGCTGTATTGAAGGACTTATATGTTGTAAAAACATTTATGGTTAGTTTTAAATTTTGGTATGTGGTCAAAGAAGTAACTCATGGAGTTAAAGGTATCGGGATAATAGTTGTCAAAGATTATCATTGCCTGTGGTGTGTTTGATACTGTTGATGATACCAGTTGTACCATTTCAACAAAGATAATGTGATTGATCTGATCAAATACCTCCAATGGTGTTGCAGAACTGAAATTTCTTAAAGTCCAGTATAGATCCAAGGAAGACAACCCAGGAAGTAGCCATCTCCTAAGGGTTCCAAATATTAGGCATAAAGAGACTTGCAACAAACATTGCCCAGACAGCAGACAAGAAATCAAACCAATACTATCAGCAAGGACAAAGGAATATAAATGAGAAAAAAATTAAGAAACCCAGATACAAAGATCATCACCACAGGGGAATCCAGGGAAAAGGGAAATAAAGCAACCTGAAGCTCAGTCATCAGGACTCTCTGAGATGGTAACAAAAGCAGATCTAGTAAAATGGAAATCAGAAATAATCTCTGAGATGAAAACAGAAATACTGTCCATAGTGAAAGACATGATTAATAAAGCTGAAGAAGAGTTCAGGAACATGATAGAATCTTAGATAACAAAAGCAATGGAACCTGTTAAATAGCTTCAGAGTTTGAGGTGATTAAAAACTACAGCAAAAGTTTGCAAAACAGGATGAATGCATGTGAGGACCAAATTTCAGACCAAAAAGATAGGATTAGAGCCAAGGAATAGGAAAGGAATAACTTATAGAAAATAGCAAGGGACAATGAGAAGTCGATGCAACAGCTCCTGGACAATTCAAAGAAGAATAACATTAAGACTGATCAGAGTCACTGAGGAATCAGGTGACAATGCAAAAGACATAAAAACTGTTCACAGATGCAATGGCAGAAAACTTCACAGAAAAAGGAAAAGAATCAGGCATACAGATAAGTGAGGCATCTAGGACTCCAAATGGCAGTGACAGAAAAAAAGTCTACACCTAAGGATATTATTATCATCAAGGTTCAAGATATCCAACAGAAAAATGAAATACTGAAAGCATTTAGAGAAAAGGAAAAAAAGAACACATACAAGGGAAGCTCATCAGGATCACAGCACTTTTCAGTGCAAAAGTTCAAGGCAAGAAGAGTCTGGAGTGAAATGTTTCAAGCCTGGAAGGAAAACAACTTCCAACCTAAATAGATGTATTTTGTAAAACTATCTTTGTAATTCTATCAATGGGGAAATAAGATACTTTCAGAACAAAAACTCCTGAAAAACTTCACAAATATAAAACGTGTGCTCCAAAAAAATTCTAAAAAAAAATCTTGGAAATAAATAGAAAGCCACAAATCAGTGAGACTCAACAGACTGAATCCATTGGGCAAGAAAAGAAACTGAATGAAAGGGGCAAAAGCAAAGAATAAAAGAATCAAGAATAAGAAAACATCATGACAGAAACAAATCAGTCCAAATCAGCCATAACCATTCATTTCAGTAGCCTCACTGCACCAATTAAAAGACTGGAAGAATGGATTAAGAGCCAAGATCCAACAATATACTGCATACAAGAAACACACCTAATAGAGCAAGAAAGCATACACTGAAAGTAAAGGGATGGAAAATAATTCTCCACATGACAGGAAACTGCAAAAAAGCAGGAGTGGCTATCCTATTTGCAGACAAAGTAGATTTCAAACCAAAACTGATCAAAAGAGACAAAGAGGACACTACATCCTTGTACAAGGAACAATCCAGAATCTCAGAAATTCAACAAAGAAAAAATACTAAAATGTATAAGAAGAAAAATAGCAAATAACCAATAAATGCAAATCTATCAGAATAACTGTAAATTACTCAGCATGAGCCCTAGTGGCCAAAAGAGTTCAGAGCAAAGTCTTTAAAGCTTAAAAGAAAATAACTGTCAACCCAGATTTCTATGTCATTCAAATGTACTCTTCATATTGTTGGAGAAATCAAGACTTGCCATGATAAAGAACTCCTTAAAAAATTCATAATCCTTAAACCAATCCTGCAGAACACAATTTACTTAAAGGCAATCCTAGACAGAGACAGGGGAGGCAACAGCAAAAATCCCAGAGTTAAAGAAGGAAAAATAAAAGAAATCAGCAGTGGAAAAGCAGTGCAACATAAATATTTTATGATAATTCTCACTATTAATTGCCTTAATTCTCCAATCAAAAGACACAGACTGGCAGACTGGGTCAAAAACAAAATCAACCACATGTTGCTGTTGAGAATCATATTTCATACACACACATACAAACACACATACATGTACAGATTGCAAGGGAAAGGATAGAAAATGCAACAGGAACCAAAAAATAAGCAGAAGTAGTTATCTCATTTTCTGACACAGGTGGATTCAAGCCAAGACTTATCAGAAAATAAAAAGTTTGCCATTACATACAGTGATGGGAACAATTCAACAGGAAAAGATAACAATTGTAAATATACATTAACATATATAATATACATCTATATAATATATACATCCATAATTTATTTACATATAGTAATAATATATATAATCATTAGAGTACAATAATTCCTAAAACAAAAACTACTCGACATAAAATGACAGATGGACATCAATAAAATCATAGTGGACTTCAATATCCATTCTCACAAATAGACAGATAAAGCAGACAAAAAAAAAGAGGAAATTAAAGCAGACCAAAAGAAAAAAACAACGAGGAAATATCAGAGTTAAACTGATATAGGAGTAAAGTATGCCAAAGCTGGCTGGAAAAATAAGAGGGATCTGTCAAATATAAAATCTCAGGATAGCATCAGATAATTCCTAGGACACTACATGTGAAACCTCTCACGGATTCTCACATGAGATAGACTGTGTAAAAAAAGAGAAGACATCATGAGCCGCTTGTTGTCCTGACTCCTCACACTAGCACACTCTGTGTTAAAACATTTATCACTGTGCATTTTTTCCTTGAGTTTCATTTGCATAAAAAATCATAAACATGGCTCCAAAGAAAGTTAATGCCACCAGAAGTCAAGGTAAGAGAAAATTATGAGAACTGTGGTAGAGAAAGAAATGATTGCAAAATGTGTTAAAGTTCTGGAAAAATGAATTTATAAGAATTATTTGGGTGCCTCAGAACCAATTATTTCATTTTCACTATTTATAATGGGGAAAAACATGTTAAGTTCTTGAACTTTTCTTTTTTGAACACAAATTTGGAACAAATTGAGTTCAGCAACTGAAGTTTCACTGTGTGACCCTCAAAACTTATGGGACACCATGAAAGCAGCTTCAAGAAGGAAGTTTATACTTGTGAATAGAAACATTCCAAGGATAAAGTAATCCTGAGTAAATCTAATGATATATCTCAATATTCTAGAGAAAGAGAACAGTTCAAATTCAAAGGTAGCAGAAAGAAAAATATTACAAAAATTAGGGTAGAAATCAATGGAGTTGAAAGAAAAAGGAACCAATGGTCCAGTTCTTTGACAGAGTTAACAAGATTGATAAACCTTTACTCAAGCTTAGCAAAAAAATGAAAAACTGTTCCGTGTTAATGCAGTTAGAAATGAAAAGGCAAAATCAAACAGGGCGTTGCCCAAGTCCAGAGCATTGTAAAAAATACTACTTAAAAAACATGTATTCCAAAAAACATATATTTAATAACTTGGAGAACCTAGAAAAAATATATTTCTAGGTGCATATGAATCAATAAAATTGAACCCGAAGATACAAAAACCCTGAATGGATAAAAGAGAAGAAATTTAATAAGGCAGTTTAAAAAAAAACTTTATTAACTAAGAAAAGCTCACTACTGAGTGGATTTACCACAAATTTTCCAGAATATCAGGGACAATCGAAAGCTAATAGTTTTCAAACTCTTTCACAAAAATGAAAAGGACTACATACTACCAAATGAACTCCTGCAATTCCTGATACCAAAACCAGACAAGGACTTAACTTGAATCTAGAGGCCAGTTTCCTTAATGAATATACATGCAAAAATTCTCAATAAGATACCTGTAACTAAAATGTATCAAATCATTAGAAAGATCATCCTTTGTGGCTAAGTCAGCTTCATCACA
>PVIC010004307.1:0-63500 GCA_004025085.1 Thryonomys swinderianus | reverse complement strand
CTGAGCTCACTATGGTGCCCAGGCAAGCCGCCGCGAACTCAGCAATCCTCCTGTCCCTGCCTCCCGAGTGCTGGGATTACAGGCGTGAGCCACCACGCCCGGCATTGTGGTATGCGGTGTTGATTGCTGGTGGGCGTGAGTCTCCACGCCCAGCATTGTATGTGGTTTCCGGGGATCGAACTCAGGACCTTGCGCTTGCAAGGCAGGCGCCGGAACCACTGAGCTAACCCTCCGGCCCTTCCTTCCACTCTTAATATGTGCATCCACACACATATATACACACATTCCTCCAGTATAAGGTCAAGGCAAGCATTCGCTATTAAATATGACACAATAAAAAATATATCAGTGGGTACACATAACCTTGAGCTTCCTTAATCATGCATCTACTGAGGTATCCATACTAACAGGAAGTTTGGAGAGAGAACCACCAACTGACTCCCTGAGCCCATCATATTTTTAATAATGTTTTTCTTTTTTAGGCGATAATATTTTATCTCTCAAACATTGCATTAGCTTCCAGGCATGCTGTAACGTATCTAGAATATATAACCTGCTTATCTTGGTTTCTTGTATAAATTCTTATCCTGTATGGAGTTGATAAATAAATCCCATTTAAATCTTCCTACTCTCCTCCAATCTCCCACAAGAAAAGAAACTTGCTTCCTTCTATCTCTGCTCCTACACTATGCTTTCCTTAATCTCAGCACTAATCTGAATACATGATTTTTTTAATGTGAATATCTCTAATGTCAGATTTTGCAGGTAGGAATTATGGTTGCTTTGTTTCTCTAATAAAGTCTTTTACTGAAGTATGTCACAGGTAGAAAGGTTTACAAACGAGCAGAGAATCTAAATTCTCACAAACTAAACACACTTCTGTGTAAGTAGCACTCAGACCAAGAAAGTAAACGTCAGAAACTGTCACTCGTACTCTGGGAGTGGTCTCACCAACTATGTTTGTAATTATTTCTGAAACTCTTGCAACTGGTAGACTCTGAGTTACATATCCAGAGACCCCAGGAGCCTCCATTCCTGTTTAAATACCATTTCTTCTAAGTTACTACAGATTCCCAGACTACTCAAGCCCCTGGAGGAGGAGTGAATACGCAAAGACAATGTTCCAAGCCTGTGACAGCCTGAAATGCTCTTCCGCAGTGTGGAGGACCAATTAAGGTAGAAACACCCTACCCACAAAGGTGCACAGATCCTTTAGAAACAACAATGTTTCCAAGAGCATAACTTCACCATAAACCCAACTGGGAGAAAACAAAGCTATTACACAAGATACTAATCCCAGAGCCCCCAGTATTCAGGATGGCAAGAATATCCCAAACAAACTGGTAAGAAAAGCCCATTGTTGGGTTTGTGTGTGAGCGTGTGTGTATTTTTTACAAGGAAGGTAAAAAGAGATTCCATTATATAATTCGCAGACTTGTCAACATACCATCTCCCCTGCAGGAGGAATTTCTGGCTCTGCGTTATGGTGCCCATTCCCAGCGTTCATTGTGCAAATGCAGCACTGCCCTCACACTACAATAGGAAATGTGATTGCAGGTACTAAGGCTCAGCCAAGACTCAGCAAGGGGGATCTGGAGCCAAGAGAACAGACACAAACAATTCCCATCAATCCCTCAATTACTTTTTCAGTAGAAGTTCAGATGAGGCAGCTATACTCTTTCAGCTAGATCTCATGGACAACAGCCCACAAACCCGTGAGCAGTGAACGCAACAATCAGCCAGAGGTGGAACTCACCCCCACTTTCAGTACCACTTGTACACTAGATGTCTGTCACCACGGCTAAACCGATTTATTTGAAAGAGTACAAATATTTTTTCATTTACTCATTTATTCCACGTATACTCAGCATCTCTCTTTAAAGTGTCACTCTTTAAAATCCCACGATGGTATCCCTGCTGTTGTGATATCTGTATTCTCTTGAGGGAGGTGGCCAGTAAGAAAGTGAGAAATTAATACAATATATTGACAGAAGGGGCCAAGTGCTCAATGAAAAAGAAACCATCAACAGAAAGAGAAAATCAGTGCACAGTGAGTGCCTTTTCAAAAATGAATTGGAAAGGCCTCTCTGAAGAGGTCACAAATGAGAAGCATCTGAATTAATGGACAGAGTAAAGCCATCAAACAATATCGACAAATAAAACCAATCAAGTTGAGGGTACAATCAGGACAAAGGCCCTGAGGCAGGGATAATGTTAGTGTGGTGAAGGCACAGCAGGAAACCAGTGTGTCTGAAACCAAGTGGGCAAAGCATGAGAATATTTACGAAATTATAAACCAAGGGAACAACTGTCGATTTTATCCTCACCATGACAGTCACTGATAGAAGATTTTAAAAAGCAGAGCAACAAGATCCCACTTGTTTTTAAATTATCACTCCAGCTCCTGTATGGGAAACAGACTACAAGAGCCAGGGTTGCAAACAGGAAGCAAGTTAGAAGACTGACCAGTGCCTCTGTCCAGACAAGAGCTCAGTCACCCGGTCGCCTCACCCTGTCCCACAGCCACCCAATCCCATGGCAGTAGGCTCACACAGATCTGAAAAGCCTCTGTAACTACACAGAGGAGAGATTAACACCTATTTTTACATGTCCCTAAAGTTTTGTAACTACAGTCCTGTGCAGCAAAGACAACTGATATATCTTCACAAAGACAGTGACTGCACTTGGTCATTTTTTTTCCCATCTCCCATTAATAGCACTGACAAATAAAACCCCAAAAACTCCAAATAGGGACAACAAGTGATTGATAGAGATTGACAGACCCTTCAAAAAGGTCTAGATGATACAGGATCTGTCTGAGCTTGTATCCTGCTACTGTAACAAAATATTAAACAATACATAAGGCTATCAGGCACTGAAATTCTCCAATTCACGATCTGCTATACAGGTAAATATAAAAACTTTCTTTTAGAAAAGTCCTATTCTTGGGGCTGGGGATTTCGCTCAGTGGTTCTGACATCTGCCTGGCAAGTGCATAGTCCCGAGTTTGATCCCTGGCACCACACACCACAATGCCAGGTGTGGAGGATTGCTGAGAGTTCGAGGCTAGCCTAGCCTACACAGTGAGCTCAGGGCCAGCCTGAAGTACAAAAAAAGACAGGAAGGAAGGAAGGAAGGAAGGAAGGAAGGAAGGAAGGAAGGAAGGAAGGAAGGAAGGAAGGAAGGAAGGAAGGAAGGAAGGAAGAGAAAAGTCTTATTCTTTCATCATAAGCACATCATTCATCTTCAATGAGTGGTACAGGTCTACTTGTACTCATCGTGCAGTCACCTACACATTACTTAAAGAATGAATTTAAACACAGATTAGCATAGCTTTCCTAAATGCAATTCCTAAACTGTAAGAATTGTTAAACACAGAACTACCTACTCAATGAGAGGTTTAACAGTTTTCAATAAATTAAAATGAATAACAATAGTCCTTTAAATTTGATAATATGAGCTCAGGACCTTAAGTTTGAAAGGAGCCTAAGTAATGACCTTACATTTACCTCTGGCAAAGTTTGAAATCTTGTCATTTTCTCCTAGCAACTAAACGTGTGTTGTAGAGTAAAACAGCAAGGCTCAATGAGTATGAAAATATGCAAGGCTCTAAACTGAAGAGTAGTTCAAGTATAGAGTTAGGAAACGAACAGCAGTATAATCCTGAGCTGTTGTACTTGAGACTCATGATACAAGAATATCAGTAAATACTAGTTTGGGTCAGCCAACAGTTTAAAAATATTAAATACAGCAAGTTCTTTCCTTGAACATAAATATATTTGTTTTTAGATCTTTAGCAGCCACTCGAAAACTTAAATATGCATAAATATATGCCGCAGCTGGCCTTCAGAAACCAAAGCTATTCTAAAGCTTAATGTGATCCGAGTTTAAGCTAAGAACTGATTTCCAAACTACACAGCTCCTAGGACAAGCTCAGACAACAGTACCTCAGTTCACAAACACTTCTGTTTGCAAATAATTTGGTTCACAAACACAGCATTTGGAAAAATTTTGTTTCTGTTTGCAAACTCTCCATCAGGTGGCAAACATGACTGCAGCCATCTTTCCCACACAAAGAGAAACATGGCCATGTTTTCCAAAATCGTGTAACAAACTAACTCTGTGAGTACAGGTACCACTGCATTCACACATCCTTTTAAAGACACTATAAAGCTGTTACCTTTGCTGGCAAACAGAATCATTGCTTCCTAATTTTTGGATGATAGATTCCATGATCCCTTTAATACACAAAAAGTAAAGGCACCATGGAATTCAGTTTAAGATACATTATGGGCCAGGGATTTAGCTCAAGTGGTATGGCACCTACCTTGGAAGCACAAAGGCCCAAGTTTGATGCCCAATACCACACACACACACACAAAAAGATGCATTACCTGGTGGTAGAGCTCAACACAAGATCAGGAAGGCACAAAACCTCTCACTTATCATCATTTGTTCTTTGACAATTCTTTTTTTTTTTTTTTTTTGAGACAGGGTCTCATTTTGTAGTTCAGATTGGTCCTGAGCTCACTATGGAGCCCAGGCAAGCCTGGAACTCAGCAATCCTCCTGCCTCTGCCTCCCTAGTGCTGGGATGACAGGCGTGAGCCACCACACCCGGCACTGTGGTGTGTGGTACTGATTGCTGTTGAACTTGAGTCAGAACACCCGGTATTGTTGTACATGGTTACCAGGGATTAAACCAAGGACCTGGCACTTGCGAAACCACTGAGCTAAATCTCCCACCCGGCCATATTCATTTTTGTAGTGGAATTTGGAGTCACAAAATAATTTCACTTATAAAAAAATCTAAAATAGGCCAGGGATTTGATCAAGTGGTACTGCACCTACTTTGGAAGCACAAGGATCGGAGTTTGATCCCTGGTACCACCAAAAAAAAAAAAAAAATCTAAAATAAATTTATTTAAAAATTTGTGAAAGTACTATTAAGTTATATTGTTACACTGTTAGAAATATGCACTTATGTATATGTTAGAAATTAAATGTCTTTAAAACAAAACTTGGTGTTTTCATGAAACATTGAATAGACTGAGTATAAGGAAGACTGGACTATCTTCCACTCCACCACCAGAAATAAATTTTTTTTTTTTTTTGAGACAGGGTCTCGCTTTGTAGTTCAGGCTGGCTCTGAGCTCACTATGTAGCCCAGGCAAGCCTCGAACTCAGCAATCCTCCTGTCTCTGCCTCCCGAGTGCTGGGATTACAGGCGTGAGCCACCACGCCGGGTACTGTGGTATGTGTTATTGATTGTTGGTGGGCGTGAGTCACCACACCCAGCATTGTATGTGGTTTCCGGGGATCAAACTCAGGACCTTGCGCTTGCGAGGCAGGCGCCGGAACCACTGAGCTAATCCTCCGGCCCAGAAATAATTTTTAAAAAACTCTAATGTTATGATGTCCAGCTTAGATACTTATGCAGGATCTCTGGCATCTACAGAACAAAGCCCACATGCCTTGCAGCCAGCACAGAAGACCTGCCCAGCAGAGCCCTCATGGGTCACCTGGAGGACTTCCTGTCTGGTCTCCTGTCCAGGTCTCCTGTCCATAGCTATGAAGGTTGACCCACCCTTCAATAATACTTCAGTCTTTCCTATCTCCTTAGTTTCACAGGCTCTGTTCTTCCCTCAGCTGGAGTATTTTATCCACCTGGTCAGTACCTGCCCACAAGCAAGAACTACCTTACCTTGAAGACTCACTGGCTTCACGCGCCCACCTCCTGCACACAGCTCTGCACTAGCAGGGACAATTAATACTGTCCTTAGTCCTTCACACAAGTAACTCTGGGGCAGAATAATGCCTTAGTCCAAGTTGGGCTCCACAGGGCCTAGTATGTAACTGGTGTTCTGGAGAATAGACAATGAGAAGAGACAACTAGTTACTGGGTCACAATTAATGTCAGCTTCTTTTGTGTGTTTTTCAGTTCCCTAAAGGGACACCACATTATATAACAGTCCTGCAGGTCTCCTGTTCCCGCTTTCAGGGCCTGCCCATCCATGGATCTGGCAGGGATTTACATGGACCACATATCCCCCAGTAATCATAATATGTGACCTCTTTGAGGGAGGGAGATTTACTAATGTCAAATATTCTACTATCTACACCAGGTATATAGCATGTGCCTATAATCCCTGGTACTTGGGAGGCTGAGGAGGAGGATTACAAGCTCAAGTCCAGCCAGGGGAACTTAGGGACTTAGTGAGACTTCTGTCTCAAAACAAGAAAGGCCTAAATTGTAGATCAGTCTGAAGGCAGTGGGTTCAATACTCAGTTCCAGAAGAAAGAAAAATTCTATCCTAGTCTAACCTCTGGCCTATTAATAATCAAATTTATAGAGCAGCACTGGTGTGGACTAAGCTCCTTCCTTAGGCTCAACAGATCAAATAAGAATGAAGTCACTTATACGTAAGTTCCACACAACCAATCTAAAACTTTTTATCTGACCTTTTAAAAAAATCACGAGGTGACAGGGAAAATGAGAATGAATATGATTATGAATAGCTAAATCTCCAGACAGCCCCAATTAAACTGACTTGACAAGGAAATCCTTCTGCATCAGCCCTTATGCAAGGTTGACCCACCCTTCAGTAACCTGCAGTAAGCTGATTTTAACCAATAAGCTCTGTTCTGATATTCTGTTTCTTTGTACTCACCACATTGTACTGATTGTTCTGGTGTTGGAACCATCCTACTTGTAGAATGGAGGTGCCCTCAAACAAAAGTCCAGTAGACCTCCTAGTAAAGTGGCTAAGATTTGTGTCTGACATACCCTCTTCAGACCTAGCTCAAGTGCCACCTCCTCTGTGATGCCTTCCACCACCAAGTGCAACCCACATGCCTATCACGTACCACCAACTACTGTCTACTTCTCCCAGCTCTCCTCTTGGCATACACACTGTACCCCAACCCCTGGCTGACAGGTCTCCTCTTCCACAATAATTTAAATCCTAATAATTAATTAGGATTGTAATTAATAATAATTAACTTAAATCCTAATCATTTAAATCCTCACCTCCAAACTAGGAGTATTTCAGGAATTCAGCCAGGAATTCATGTTGTAGCGATCAGTTAATTCCCCCGTAGTGATTTAATGCTACAAGCAGAGACTAAGAAAAAAAGACAAGCTGAAGAAAGATAGTGATAGTAAAGGAAGATACTGCCCCGTGTAACCTATGTATGAACTGAAATGGATACATCAATTCTTCAACTAACACAGGCTGAACACATTATAGGTCACATCCTAAGTGCCACATATTAACTTAACACAACAATCCAATTAGATAAGTATTAACAACCCCATTTTATGGAGGCAGAAATGGAGGCAAAGAGATGAAATAGCTTTACAAAGGTTATAGAGCTCATAAATAGCTTAGGCAGGCTTCAAATGCAGGCCATCTTACTCTCCCCTCCTTTGTGTTTCTGCTAAAGATGCCCATCTGAGGGATAGATTAGTGAATGAAAGACTACAGAATGAGGCAAGAAGAGAACCTAGTGAATCCTCAGCTCCTTTGGAAAGGAAAAGAAACAGAAAACTCGGTTTTGGTGCCAGAAAAATTACTTACAGTAGCCCAGATCCAGGGGCAGTTGCTAGTGTCCAAAGTCATACAGGTGGAATAAGGCAAAGAAGGGGTAGGAGAGGCCAACTGCATTGTGTTCAGGAGCTTCAGAACTTGGCAATGCCTCGATTTTTGCAGTGTATTTAAATTAGCTACTATGGGGAAGGGCATGTTCTCAGCCAAATACTGCCCACTTTGACCTGACTCTGAACTCTGTTCTTATCCAGTTTCATTCCTGGCTCAACTGACCCACCTATTCCTTACCTTTAAGCTCCCTATTTGTTTAGGTTGAGATTCTAGGAGCTGACGCAACAGAAGGGAGACTGGAATAAAGGTCAATACATTCTGAGAAAACAACTGCTGTGCAATAAAGTATTGCTCATACATATAGTGAAGGCTCATTAGCTGCCTACTTAAAAAGTAGCAGACTCACAAGTTGAGGGCAGCATTCACATCTGTGCAATAGGAGAAGCAAAGAGTATAATCTAAAGCAAAAGTGCATTTTCCATTTGGCTCCTAATTTGTCTTATTCTTACAAGTCATTGACTTTTTATTTGTCCTGTGAATTTATGGACTTCCTCTCCCATTTCCAACATACTTTTAAAAAGTTCATTTGAGGATATGTTTCAGCTCACGAGCTAGGACCTTGGCTCTCAAGAGTAACCCACAAGACATGGCCAATGTTTCACCACTCAGACTCAGTATAAGCCAATCTGATCTTCCTGGCACAAACTTCAGGCCGAACCATTAACAAATGAAGAAGACAGGAATCAACCACAACCTAAGGTTTTCAAATAACAATACCAACTTTTGTGTTAGGATACTTGAGGGAATGTAAAACTGATTTTCAACCTACTTTGACATTCATCTCCAAATTTCTGAGGTTGCACTCAATTCCCTAGAAATTCAAAGTTAAAACTTTTTTCAACGTCATTCATATATCCACTTAGCAGAGAGTCTACTGCTTAATAGTCTGCAAAACCCTAATTCAAAAGAGAATAAAAAAAAGAGAGAGCATCAATAACCATTCGGATGTTTCTACTGGGAAGTCCATCAGTGGCACCCACTCAACTTGGGAACAACTTCTCCTGTGAGCCAAGGAGAGCTTCTGGCCACAAGCAGGAAAGGGAAAGGCTGTTTATTTCTTGGCACCAGGAGGCAAAATTTAATTTAAGTGTTCATGAGCTTTTCATCTTCAAAGTGCTTTAAAAATATTAACTAATTAATCTTCACAATCCTACTCTGCATTACATAAGGTCTATCAGGAATAAAGACCAACGGGGGATGGAGGGAAAATGAGGACGGTAAGACACTACTTGAACAGTAAAAAGGCCTTTTCCTGTGTTTCAAAGGTTAGTGGTTGTGTGCTCTGGTTCGTGGTTTTATGGTTGCTCCGCTTACGTTTCTGGCAGTTTAAAATTAATAAGAAAACAGCTAATGTGGTCACAGACCTAATGGCTCCTCACAAAACAAGTCTGGGTTTCTCCAAGTGTAATTACAGAACCATCCCACAGTGTGTTTCCATAGAATTAACAAGGTAACACATGAGCAGTGTCCTGCCTAGCAGAGCTCAAAAACATTAGCTGTTAAAACTACAAAGCTTCCAGGTGCTTGTGCTGAAAATGGGTTCAACAGCTTCAGAAAATGTACAGACATTGTCCTTTTCCATTTGTGAGATAAAATGAATATAGTCAAAGTGCATGGTGTGTCTGTCTGAAACTGTTAGGGGTTGAAATGAGCTCCCACAGAACAGTTATGCTCAAATCCAAACGACCAGTAAGTCAGACTGTGTCTTGTTCTATTCAAGCAGCTATAACAAAATACCACAATCTGTTATAAACACCACGTGTCTATTTCTCATGTTCTGGAGGCTGCGAAGACCAAGATCAAGCTGCCAGCAAACTAAGTCTGGTGAGGCCTGCTTCCTGGTTCACAAAGGGTATCTTTTACTAAGCCATCACATGATAAAGGTTTCTTTGGGGCTTCTTTTATAAGGGTATGAATCCCACTCATGAGGGCAACCTTCTAGTAGCCTTACCCTGGCTATTAGGGTTTAATGTGGGAATTTTCAGACACAAAAACATTTGGCCCACCACACAGTGTGATATTAACATCACTGCAGATGCAGAAATAGATGGTCCCTACTTCATAATGACTACTCTTCTTATTAAAAGGGCACACATTTCGAGAATGACATCAACATACACAGCCAGAAGATGAAGGCAGAGACAAATGCCATGTGGATGAAGCCAAGGAACCCAAAAGAGGCCAGCACAGCTAAACAAGAGGGACGGATTTCTTCCTCTTACTCTGACTCCACTTTAATTTAGGTGAGACAAATTTCTCTTGACTAAGCCACATAGTTTGTGATTATTACAGCCACCCTCATGAACTAATACAGTAACTAAATAAAATCAATTGTAGTTAATAAGCAATCATTAAATCATTGAATTCCAAACACACACATATTGGTTTGTTGATTCACAAATGCCCAAAACACCCTGAACAAAATAAATCTAAAAGAATCACCCCTTGAAGCCCAAGAAAAGAATATGTAATGTAGGAAAGGGAGTCCTACAAAGCAAAATAACTCTAGGTACCATCAATACTTTCAAAATTTGGTAGGAAATCTAATTTTTAGTACCTTAATCTTACATGGCTTTAAATTCACTCATAATTCTAATATCTAAGGACAAACTACTGCCTGCATAGTCTTGATTACCCTACCTGGTGTGAATGCTTAGGATGTACTGCTTGGTCCCAGGGTGTGCTGTCTTCTTTCTCTTTCTCCAACCCTGCACACGCTAACTCTCAGTGTTCCTGAGGCCTTGAACACTGCGTGTCCCCAACATCACACGGCTAGCTCCCCGCAGATATTCAAGTACCAGTCTATGTATTACCTCCTCAGAAGATCTCCCTCACCAACCTACTTAGTGCTGGCCCAGCTCCCCCCACCCCAGCCCCATCACATCCACCATTCTTATTTCATATTCCTCACAGCATCAGTCGCTTTCCAACACGACCTTGTTTATTATTTGTTCTTTGTTTGGACGGTGTCTGTCTCACTCCAGGAGAATATAGGCTCTCTCAGGGCAACTACATTTTTCCCATCAACAATGGCTTTGTATGATGCATTAGCACCTTGTGGGCATTTATAGTTTTTAAATAAGTGAGTATCACCTTCAAAGGTGAGCTATTTTCAGCTAAGCAAAATATCCTGCAGATTATCCAGGAAAGAACCACTGGCTGCTGCCACTATGAGATTCTGGAAAATCTCAACACAGAGTCAGCAAATGCAAAACCTGAGATATCGGTAATGCACACTTAAATGATCTCTATCATAAACAATTTGACCAATGTAGTATAAACATGTCAGACAACCTTTCCTAAGTCAGCACAGTTTAAACAATTAGTCCGACTGCTTCACTCAGTCAGTATTTTTTCCACATACTGTCAGTAAAAATAAAAATTCTACGGTTACCAAACGCCAAGCTTTTAATACTACTGGAAACTATTAAATTCAAATTGCAAACCTACTCGTTGCTACTTAACATTACAGACTGGTAATGTTTCTTACAAAAAATAGGAATTAAGAACCTGTCAGGATATTATGATGAGATGTACCTGAATTCCAATGTTTCCCTTGGCTCAGTAAGTAAACAAACAACAGAAGTGAATGCATATGAATGACCTATGAGCTATTCAATTCAATGTCCCTAAATTGCTCCTCTAAGAAAAACAGTCATCCTGTGAGTCATGAACCCTGAAACTTGAATGGGGCCTTTATAGCAAAACGAGTGGTATGTTTATATTTTAAGTTATTGGAAGGTCTACGGCTCTTGTTCTTTTAGCCCACATTTATTCTTTTTAAATCCTTTTAGTTATCGCAGCTAAGCTCTGAATATTCCACAACAATGTTGGAAGCCAAACATTCCCAAAGAAGTTCCGGGGCAAATTTAACACTGTCCAAAATCCATTTCAGGTCCAAAAATCAGAGATAAAATTAAGTCATCAACATTCTTATTTTCTCTTTATTTTTCCTCTTCCTATTGGTCAGTATATCTTATTGGATCCCCCAAAAGTCAACACTTTTAAAACCAGAAAGGCACTTTAATCATTTTTGGTTCTTAGTACCAAAATTCTAAATAATTATGTATCTGTAAAGTTCAAATGGTTGCCCCCAAAAAAGCCACTCAAAACAAGGCAGGATTTCTCAAATCATTATTAACCAGTGAGTCACATTACCTTAATATGTCACTAGAAATGGTCATGTATTTTTAGGACAGTACAGTAAAGGCAAGCAATGGGGATTCCATGTGGTCCTTCTTAATGAGGGCAGTTGTTAAGTAAGATGGAAATTCACTGCATCATTAGAAAAAGAGCAAAATACTAAGCCAAGTAAGTGATCATCTCCTTTCATCTGAGACTACTTAGCCAAAATTACTGCCCACTTAAAAACATACACTACACAAGTGCAACAAGCAAATCACAGACACCCAGGTCAGCGGCTAAAAATGGACTGACAAATGAAACTTATGATTCTCTGTTATCCTATGTGCATTTCAAGAAGAAGTAATGAATACCAGAGCAAAGGTGATACCTTGAATTCTCAAAGCACCCAAGTGTCAACCTGTAGCAATCCACTAGTCTCCAAGCTGTCTAGACCCAGTATCCTAAAGTAAGCACTGTATGTTATGGCCAAATTAAAAATAACAAACCACTGTGGGAGTTCTGAAGCAATCACTACCCAGTGAAGTAACAAGATCAAATCCCACTGTTCCATCTTCTCTTCCTGAGACCTTGGAGACAGAGTATACAGAAAAGACCAAATTACTACATCATCAACCTAAACACTAGAGTTCATCTGTTCCTCCAGAATCTTTCAAGAAGATTTTTGAAAGCTTTAATACCACTAACATTTTCTCCTTTCTCCATAAGACAAAAACCCAAACATAAATATTTTATTCTATACAAAGCATGATGGTGAAATTATTTAAGCATTTTTTAAATTTATGTTTGTGCCATGAATCATCCCAAGGTCTTTACAAAAAAGAACTCATTTCATCTTCACAAAACTATTACCTCCACCTTACAGATGGAAAAATTGATACACAGAAAGACTAAGACGTTCTCTGAAGTAACAGAACTGTTAAGGTTCAGAGCCAGGGTCAGCATAGCTTTCGAGCCCACACTTTGAACCCATCTACCATTGCTGCCTATTAAAAAGGGTGATAAAAATATCATTAAGTGAGAGGCTCAATACAGCTTAATAATTAAAACAGCAAGACCGTACTCATATACAGGCAGAGACAATTATAAGCATAATGACCCTAAATAAAGTTACTTAACCTACCTGGGCTTTGTCTATCCACTGCATTCTCCCATAGTGTGTACTTAAAATTGAATAATACATTTAATGCAGTTGGTATAGTGCTAGTCCCCAGTAACTGTTAACTCACTGTTAACTTTAAAAATAGTTATAATTCCATATGGCAAAATGCTTCATCAGGCATGTCCATAAACTGTCCTTGCTAACTCGATTGAAAATTCCAGATTACAATTATTTGTATTCATCTTTGTAAGCAATGAATCCTGTTGCAAGTAACTGATAAACATTCCTGCCTGAGATGTGTTTAAATTTTGTCATTAAAAAGGAATTTTTATAAATACATATTTAAAGAAAATTATAAAGCTTTTAAAATAGTTTTTACACTTTTAGCCTTTTAAATGTTTAATCAAATTAAAAATTTTAAGTTTTAATCAAATTAGTATATAACATATTTTTATATAACATTTTTAACATATTATTCAGTTATTCAATGACATGATCAAATGGAGAAGGGTATCATTCTGAAATGCACCTGTAAATATTTAAGAAGGGAAACAGCCTGATGCCTAAATTTATTTTAACAAAAGAACTAGCCAAAAAGGAAACAAGTAGACAAAAATGGTAAAATATGGAACAACATTAAGGCTGATGAGTCCATAGGGGTTCACTCTGTTACTTTTTATTCAGGAATTCCCATTGGAAAACAAGTTTTTAAAATCAAATTACCTTAAAAATGTCAGGCAACAGTCTCCTATCTGAACCAGAAGCTCCTTCCCTCCATAGAAAATGTACTTTAAATCTTTTGCCATTTCTCAGTAGTTATTTTTTTCTTTCAAAAAGATTGTATCACTATTTCCTTACCTATGTATTTTTTAAGACATTATAATCCTTTTCCTACTGCATCATCTACCATAACACTAAACTATTCAGCCTTGAGTGACCCCCTTTCTCCAGCCCACATCTATCTTTTATATTTTTCTTTTACATCATTAAAGTTGATTAGCATTATTTTCTAGCCGTGAACTCCCTGTTGTATCTATAAACTGCTTCTGTGTAGGGAAAATGATTTATGGGAAACTTTTGTACCTTCTTTTCTACTGGATAGGAATGTGCAATTGTTCTAAATAATGTTATCCTTAAAATACATTAGAAAAACCTTATTTGATAATATCTTTGCTATGCTACAGAAATACTTGAAGAAATAAACAAAAAACTATGTGAAAGTTCTCATTGTTAAAAAGCAGCACACTAGCAAAGAACACAACCCAGAAGCTGAACAGCCTGTGTTCAAATCCTGGTTACAGCCCATCTGACTGTAAGCAACTTACTTCTTACCAGCCTCAGTTTTATAAGACAGACAAGTCCCATTATGCAGCTATAAAGATTTAATTAGCACTTAGAATACTACAGTGCAAAAGGAAGAGCAGTGTACATTTCTTGTGAAGTAAATTGAAGTGTTCTCCTAACAGTAAAAATTCAAAAGAAAAAAAACAACTCATATGAGCTGGGCATGGTGGTACACATCTGTAATCCCAGCACTCAGAAGGCTAGGCAGGAGAATCCTCACAAATTTGAGGCTACCTTGGGCTACATACTATTCAAGGCCAGCTTGAATTACATAGCAAGACCTTGTCTCAAAAAAAATAAAAACCAAACAAAAAGCTTGCATGTATATCATGAGTAAAATGATTATTTATTCTGCCATATTCACACTAATTAATAATCCTTAACTACCACAGGTAAGAGATGTGTATGCAGTAACATCAACTTTAAAAAACTAGTTAAAGAAGTGTTATCAGATAAATAAAGCAATTATAGAAAAAAATGACTACAGAGTTAACAAAACTCAAACTGAGGTGTTTTTTGTTTGTTTGTTTGTTGTTTTTAGTTTTTGAGACAGGGTCTTACTACTTAGCTCAGGCTGGCCTTGAACTAGTGACTATCCTCCTTTGTCTCTGCCTCCTCAGTGCGGTGATTACAAGTGTGTGCCACCACACCTGGCTCCAAATTGAGTCCTTTTATATATTTCGATATGACCCAAAAGAAGAGGAAACATTTTGGAAAGATACACACCAAACTGCTAAGTGATCAGGTGTTTCCGGAGACCTAGGTGTTAGTCCTGACTCTATAACCATCTTGACTAAGTCACATAATTTCAGTTGCACTTCGAGCAGCTTCCTCATCTTAAAAGGAGGGAAGAGAGGAAGGCATGGCTGGATTCCATAATCCCTCCAACTGATTCTACACTGTCCAATACCACGGCAGTGATGCTTTTTAAAAATAAAAACACTGAATTCTTCAGTACTCCCACCCTGCTGAGCATTTATCAAAAAACTCTACAAAATGGGGTGCGTTGTTTCAAAAGCACAGCTCCAGTCAGATGGGAACCATCTGGAGCGGGTAGAGTTCCGTCCCGGATCCTGCTCTCGGAACAGAACTTTCTTCATTAGCAGCCCCCGCGCCGGTGCCACGTGCTCTTACAGAGGAGGACTGCTCTATCACCTGATGTACAGGCAACACTTCCTTCTTTCTAAATGACATTTTCACTTCTCTGGACTGTCGTCAGAAATATTTCTACTATCATTCATAAACATACACAACCCAGCTCATCTACGCACAAGAAGGAAGACAGATTTCTGTTACAGCAGGTCACATTCTCTCCATCTGCCCAGCAACCACAGAGGGACAGTGTCTGTCAACAACAGCCACTTAGTGACATCTAAGTCATCTAGCGACATCATCTAGCCATCTAAGTCACCCTCTGAACCAAAAGCTCAGTGGTCAGTCTCTGCTGCTGTCCACTTCTCTCCCATCCAATGACACAACCTTCAGCGTCCTCCCCCTCCGCCTTTCCTCATGGCCCTCTGCTGCCCCAGCCCCATCCATCACTGAATTCAGCACTGTAAGCCCCCCAGTCCCTTAGAACATGCTGGCCTACAGCCAGCACCAAAATATTAATGGATTCATACCCACAAAAATATTTATTAACTGGGCAAATAGGATTAAAAACTCGTCTTTCTGGGCTGAAGATTTAGCTCAGTGGTTCCGGTGCCTCCCTAGCAAGCACAAGGTCCCTGGTTGATCCCCAGTAACCACATACAACAATACCAGATGTGATGACTCCCAACCACCAGCAATCAGTACCACATAGCACAGTGCTGGGTGTCATGGCTCACGTCTGTCATCCCAGCACAGGGGCAGGCAGAGGCAGGAGGATTGGTAAATTTGAGGCTACACACTGAGCTCTGGGCCAGCCTGAACTACAAAGCGAGACCCTGTCTCCAAAAAAAAAAGAAAAAACAAAATAAAATTTAAAAACCCTCATCTTCGGGACCTCAAAATCTGGCACCAGGTCACTGTGAGCCTCAGTGTCACACACACTGTCTACCTGTCAAAAAAGGTATCTCTGGACTCTATTTACCTGTGGCTTTGGTCCCATAACTCACTGTATAAGAATTCCCCACTCAGGAGACAAGGCAGGATGACCACGAGTTTGAGGCCAGCCTGGACTACAAAATAAGACCCTGTCTCAAGAAACAACAAAACAAAACAAAAACCACTCTTCCTCTCCACTACCTAAATCCTCTCATTCTGTTCATCTTTAACTCCCATCCCTCCTTTGTGGCCCAGCTCAATCTGTCTCCTGTGTAAGTTTCCTTACTCATGAGCGCATCCGCTCCTCAACAGACTCCGTTATGATCCACAGCACTCAGACACCACTGATACAGCACCTGTCCCATTTTTTCACAGCACCCTCTTTCAACAAGCTTCTATTGAAGACATCTGAGAGATACTTCATTTGTGTCAGGGAGGCAGAGGTTAACAAGAAAGATAGAGCCCTTGGGGTCGGAGGGTTAGCTCAGTGGTTCCGGCGCCTGCCTCGCAAGCGCAAAGTCCTGAGTTCGATCCCCGGTTAACCACATATAATGCTGGGCGTGGAAACATGCCCACCAACAATCAACACGGCATACCACAATGCCGGACGTGGTGGCTCATGCCTGTAATCCCAGCACTCGGGAGGCAGAGACAGGAGGATTGCTGAGTTCGCGGCGGCTTGCCTGGGCACCATAGTGAGCTCAGGGCCAGCCTGAACTACAAAGCGAGACCCTGTCTCAAAAGCAAAAAAAAAAAAAAAGAAAGAGTCCTTCCCCACAATCTAGCCAGAGAGGCAGATAAAAGCTAAACCGTTACCCAAATAATTTTTTTTAAATTTCTATAAACACACTAACAAAACAGCTAAAAGTACTAATACTTTTGCTGTCTTGAGACCCAGATTAAAGGTGTGTGTTTTAACACTGTACTTCCAGGCAATATTTAATGAACATTTACTGGAATCAACCAAAGTATCTTTTCTATTAAAGGTATTTAAGAGTACACACAGCCTATTAGACCACAGCAATGAAAAGGGAAAGAGGTTAGCTGCATGCTGTTCGACCTTCAGTTACATAACCTTAACCTGAAACTCTAAGGAGTTTTACATTCCTCAGCGGAGTAAGAGAACAAGTCTTGTGAAAATGTTAAAAGTACTACGAATGGGGTATTACCTTTGTATCCACCCAATTACCACATTCTGTAAACAAGGCAAGAGTTTGGGAAAAGTGTATTGAGCAAGCACAAAGTGACAGACTAAAGCCAGAAGTCAGCAATGTTACAGCCTAGTTTCTTCACTAGCAAGGGTCAGTGTCAACCCTGAATCATCTATTCAACCCTTTGTAACATGGCCTAAGAGCCACAGGGATTTCTTGGCAATGATAAGATCATAAAGATCTGTCTGCACTTTCTTTAAAAAGTCTTGTATGCTGAAGCTGTCAGAAAGCTTTTCTCTTAAGAGAAACTTTCTGAATTCCTCCACAGTTGCACATCTCTCAACCTTAGCCCCAAGAGGGAGGAGCAAGAGAAAGAGTTCATGCTATAAATATAGTGATACTGGCATGACTCTCACAAACTCCCCCTGTTCCCATTATTTTTTCCATGTAGACACCAGATGGTCTTTTTTGTTGGTGTTGTTATATGCAGAACATGACCAGAATGAGACATGTTGTAGAAAAGATACTTCCCCACAGCCCGTGTTTGGCCTCCAGACATCCACAGTGAGAAGGCCCAGCTGGGATCCTCTCTCTGCTGCATCACCCCTTCCATAGGTACCCAGAGCCCCACTGATGGCTCCTGGGCCTGCTGTACGCAGAGGGAAAGGTAGCCCCAGAGAACATGTATACACAGACTAGTCTCAGTCCTTCTCCTTTCTTTCAGTCATTGTGGGTCCTAGCAGAGTTATCTTAAGCAACTCAGTGCTACCTATTTACTTCTTCCAACTGTACTGACAAAACATACCACTTACATCATGAATGAAATCTAAAATAATTGCTTTCATTATCCTTTTGGGTAATTTTTTTTGCATGGAATGGTTTAGAAACATTTATCATGTGCCAGGTATAAGGATGATAATTTGCAATCACTTATTACATAGGAGACACTACAAGTTCTTCTGGAAGCACAAAATAAAATCATTGCCACAAGCCCATTGAGTAAATGCCAGCCTGTGCCTGTGGGTACAGTGCTCACTTAAGCTCTGGTGGCACCCTGCTGGTCTCTGTGTGCTCCTGCTGTAAGGAGCACACCTGTTCAGACCCCTTGGACGTAATACGCATGAGTACTGGAAATCTCCCATACGGCCCTTCTCAGAGATCTGGGATCTCAGGAAACTTGTAATAGCCAGTAATCAATCTCACCCAAAATGCTCTTTTTCCAGATCTGCCAAGTCGTTAACAGATTCACTGACAGGTGAATACTGTAACTATGAAGAAAGAGATTGAAAGTACAGGAAATGCTGCAGACACTGATTTCATCAGCAAAACAGTCCTCCAAAGAAAACAAGGGCATGGAAGGGTTGTTTCCAGAAGAAAAGCCTTGTTCTTTTTTCCTCTTAGGGACAAGAAATAAATGAGCATCCTTGGCTTTTTAGTTGGTAGAAACACCCCATTTCCTTCTACCAAGGATTCAGATGGAGTAGGGCACTTTGTCAGTGAAAATCACATCCTTTCCTAGGAGTGAAAAAACGGAAATGGCAAAGAGTGAAAGTTATTAAAAAAACTCAAACTTCAAACTGATGTATATAAGAAATGAACAAAACACTTATGCTTCATTCATAGTGCAACTGTCAGGAATTCAGCAATTTGAGAGTCTTTCAAGTATTTTATTTGTTCATAGTACTGCTTGAAAAAAAATTATTTATTTCTGGTTTTTTCCTAGAGAAAAATTTCAAGCCCTTCTGCTTTTACAGCCTAGTGACGTCAATTTTAAATGCTCTTGTGACAATGGAAAGATTACTAAAGTATTCTTTGTCAACACATCTATCTAATATTAAAAGGCCATTGCTTTTATTGCAAATTAGGAAGGATTTTACAAACTACTTGTGTGTTTTAACTCTTATGTTCACCATTAATTTCTGAAAAATTAAAAAAAAAAAAAAGAGGGTTAAGCTTTTGCTAACTGGCCAGCCCAGAGCACCTAGTATTATTTGCACTCAGGGACCAAGAAGAAAAACAAGTCTTCCTCTCCTGAAAGTGAGTCCATAGTAATATGAGAATGTACACCAGCTTCCTCTTCAAGAGAAATTTTGGGCAGAGAAGGTAGAGCTCACAACCCAGATTTTTTTAATGGGGTTTATAGGTTAGGTGAGAAATGGAACAGTCACATTCCCAAGGGTCAAATACAAATATGTGCTTGAAACCTGTTTCCATGATTTACAAAGAATGTGAGGTTTTTAGTCCTGATATACTAAAAGATTACTTAGCCTTAGCCCTAAAATGAAACTCAGATTGAGACTTCCCTCCTCAGTAAAATGCCTTTCAAGTAACCTTGGAAGAACACTGAATGTGGTGACGGGCACAACTCCAATACACAGGATAAAGAGTTCATTCATCACTACCTGTACATTTATAAAGAGGCATACGGGTTTCAGGAAAAGGTGCTGAAGTTTATTTTCTGCATGAGGGGAATTAAACAGCTGCTAAAGTTGATAGTCTAAATTAAAGGTAAACGCCATTAGAGGCTTGAGAATAAAAACTGAGTATTTAGCAGAGAGACAGAATGTCCTACTTTGACACACATCCATGTTCCTTTTTACATGTTCTTGGATGAGATGACTACAAAAAGTAGTGAAAAAAATAATCCAACGTGTGATCAACCCAAACTTGGTGTTTGCGGAACACAGGTAAAAAACGGAAGATGAACACTAAAACATAATTCTCAATTAACCAAACTCAATTCCACTGGTTTTAACTCCATTGTAATTTAATCTTGACAGTGTCTTCCCTCTTAGTCAGACTAAAGTCTTATTAACTTTATTCACTACTAATAATAAAGCTAAACTGAGCAGGGGGAAAATTTGATTGAGAGGAATTTTTTTTTGAGAGGAATTTTTTTAATGTTTTATAAGCTCTTAGCCAGTGCTTATGTAAACACCCTGCAAAAACCTCACCTGTGTTTAGAGTGAAGTAAGGGTCTGATTATTATATCAACAAGAAAAAGAAATCAAGCTTAATCCCAGGATAAGAACCAGGCTGAGCCAATCTTGTGGTTATGGTTCATAGATGGATAAAGATATAATATAAAATTAATAGGGAAATAAAACAATCAAATTATAGTCTAACATCCTCCTTCAAAAATATAGCTGGATTGGGATCATGGGTGGTAGAACACTTCTCTAGCATCCCCAAAGTCTCTGGTTCAATTCCTAGAACTATAAAAAAGAAAAGAAAAATGCTGGCAACCTGTCATTCTTAGATCCCACTACCTACTATTCTACCATATAAACTGTAAGGAGGGAAGGGAGAAGGGGATGTTTCAGGCATGTTTCAGGCAAATAAGCCTGGAATAACAAGGCCTGTGTGCTTGTAAGATGCATAGCAAACCATCTCTTTTAATATTATTTACTGTTTAAGTAAATGAACTCTAAAAGTATCATTGTGTAGTAAATGGCAAGCTAGTATTTGAGCTCAAGTTAGACTACTAAGTCCTCTCTATCACCACATCATTTTGTCTCCCTAAATGCCAAAGTCCTGCAAAACCATACTCAACTAGGATATATCAAAAAACTGTAAGTATATGTCAGTGATGGCAAACTTTTCAGAGTTTTCAATGATACCAAATGATACCACTGGGGCACATGTGCCGTAGGTTTGCCACCACTGATCTATGTCATCTAGAGGGAAGTGAAAGTCACACAGCTGGGGCGTTAATACAAGGGGCTTAGTCCTTTCATTACTTATGTTAAACCTATCTATTAGAGTGAAGTTTTAAAAATGTACTTAACTTCTTGGCTAACTACTTTTAATAAATGCATACACATGTTGCTTATTCATATAAGTACATGAGTAATATATATGACTGATTATTATATTCTTTTTTATTATATTACAGTCTTCTTAAAACTGCAATGCAAAAAAAAAATTGTACAGGTACAATTCCCTATGATGAATGTGGTCATTATATATATCGTATACATTATATTTAAAAATATAAAGAACTGAAGTGCAAGAACAAAATGTTACATCGAATGTTTCATAAAATAGAGCCTAAAATTTACAAAGACATGAGGAAATATGAATGATTAAGAAGACTACAAATATAATTGTAATATCAAGGATACCTAGCACAAGCCTAACATAGAACAGACTTACAATTAAAGTTTTGTTGTTTTGGGCCGGAGGGTTAGCTCAGTGATTCCGGCGCCTGCCTCACAAGCGCAAGGTCCTGAGTTCGATCCCCGGTAACCACATATAATGCTGGGTGTGGAGACTCATGCCCACCAACAATCAATACCACATACAACAGTGCCGGGCATGGTGGCTCACATCTGCAATCCCAGCACTCGGGAGGCAGAGACAGGAGGATTGCTGAGTTTGAAGCTTGCCTGGGCTACATAGTGAGCTCAGAGCCAGCCTGAACTACAAAGCGAGACCCTGTCTCAAAAAAAAAAAAAAAAAAAAAAGCAAAGATATACAAAGGTCAAAGGCACTGCTGGACGTCAAGCTACTAGGCGGACCAAAGACTGGTATTGAGGTACATGGCCTCCTAAAGCCAGGCTGTCTTCTGACTATGTGATGTGAGCCCTCTGGTTTGCCTGTCCTATCTTCTGTGTCAACACTTACACACACAGCACATCCTCCAGGAGGTGAAGATTCACATCAGAAAGAAGCACACACACACAGCAATTCTGAATGGAAAGGAGCCATGTTTCTCTCTGAACTTTATTTCTCTGAGTTTCAAACACCATTTCACATGCCATGAAATTATTTGCCTATTCTTATGTGACTTCAATCCTTTTAGTAGGTAATGTTTAAAAGACAATAAAGACTACAAAACTGCCTGTAGATTTCTGTAGGCTGAAGAGAGAGTTCTCTTTGGTACTAAGTGGTCAGAGTTACCCACATCACATAGCACAAGCTGTGAAAAAGAACTTCTGGAGAGAAGGGAAGGTTCAGGATCTTCCTCCTTAACTTCAAATCTGACCCTACTTTTTGCATAAATTTTTTTCTGGACAACTGAGATTAAGAAACAGGAGAATCCACCTACTCACAAAAGTGACACGAAGAAAAATATATATATATAAAATGAAAAATTTGAATCTACACACATTCAAAATGCACCAGCAATCCTGGTCTCCTGGTACCTGAAGAAGACTCTTTCTGCTCTTCTGTCCTCTCAAAGAGAAGGACTGCTTCTTCTAACTGAGAGGCAGAGCTCAAAAACAGTGCGAAGAACTTACACTGTTATCATCATAGGTATGGACTGTATACTCAAAGCACTTGGGCTTGTTCTCACATACCCTTTAATTGCCACGCTCCCCAAAGGCATGCTGCTACTGTTCTATTCATGAGCAAATCATGACACTGAGAAGTTAATTATTTCATTCAAGGTAGCACATTGGCCAGGATGTGAACCCAAGAAAGATGCTTCCAGGGTCCATTGTTTTAGTATGCCATGTGCAGCCTCCACACACAAATAGAGAAATAAGAAATGACAGGCTTCTCAAGTATTTCAAGGAAAAACTACTGCCCATGTAAGACGACAATGGAAAAAATACTGAATTAGGAATAGATCATCTGCATTACGTTGGATTTTTCTGTCATCTCTTTGAAGGATGAAAATCATTAACCAAACTGTTTTAGACATGGCATGCAAGCTCACAGAAAGCTGTTCCAATGAAGCAAATCCACATGCAAGCTAACTGAATGACCCCCTTAAAGCATCTTCACATAACAAAGATGACAGATAAAGTCAAAATCTAGGACTACCCTCTTCCCTTTGCTAACTGGCAGCAGCATCCCTAAAATGGCTGAGAGACATGGCTTCCAGGCTTGTCACTGAAACCCTGGCATATGAAGGCGAGGCTTGTCTTCACCTCACTTCACTGACCTAACCAAACCAAGGAATCAAAAACAGAAGCACAATGGGCCGGAGATTTAGCTCAGTGGTTCCAGCGCCTGCCTCACAAGCGCAAGGTCCTGAGTTTGATCCTGGTGACCACATACAATGCTGGGCGTGGTGACTCACACCCACCAGCAATCAACACCACATACCACAGTGCCAGGCATGGTGGTTCACACCTGTAATCCCAGCACTCGGGAGGCAGAGGCAGGAGGATTGCTGAGTTCCAGGCTTGCCTGGGCTACATAGTGAGCTCAGGGCCAGCCTGAACTACAAAGTGAGACCCTGTCTCAAAAAAAAAAAAAAGCAGAAGCAGAAGTTATCAGTGTAAGCCGTACTTCTCAGGTGCAAATTAACGAAACAAATGAAGTGCCTATGATTTAGTAAATTCCTTTCTCTTACCATTACCCATACTAGCATTATGTACATACTAACATCTGGGGGACACAAATGATTGCTTGTGTCCCTCTAATATGGCTTTTTATGGATAGTTAACTTCAACTCCAAACAGAACTGCTTATTCATGGGGATACTGCTGAGAAAACATGTATCTTCAACTGCCAAAATACTAAAAATTAAGTGGTTGGCAACTCACATGAAACCTCTATTGTTTTCTCAATATATCAAAATTTGGAAACTCTGTTATCTATCCAAATGATTTCCAACACACCTCTCTTTCACCGATTCCTAAAATAGAGGCTGAGAAGAAAGAACTTCATATCCTATCAAACTCTGCAGTTTGAAGCAAGCTTGACACACAACCTTACCAATAAAATAAAAGAAGACTGATGGAAGCATGAAGATAATATTTTGTCATCTTATAAAAGGGGTAAGAATGAGGGTAAAGTTCATTATGCCACCTTAATTACTCTTATTCCTTATAAATGCAAACAGGATGTCTGGAGCCACTGCACCTTTTCTGTAACTATCAAGTAACAAGAACATGAAAAGTTCACAGCTAGGAGACAAGAAGCAAAATATAGGGCTTTGAATTTATCACTATATCTGATACTACTGTATTTCAGTTTCTAAGTAAACAACAAATGACTTTATATTTTAAATCATTAGGTTGATTTATCTCTTCCAGTTGAAATCATTCTTAACACACTCAAATATCATTTATACCCTGATGAAAGGGATATCTGAACTGTAAACCCAGTATCCCTTTTCTAAAAAAAGTGATTCTACCCTAGATGGCTTTTTAATGGGAGTTTCCATATTAACAGATAAATTTAATTCCCCACCCTAAACTGATCAGAAAAAATTTCACCAAATTCAACCATGAGTTCCTGTCCTATAATTTTCTATCATTTGAATGTTCAAAGAAAAGAGCTCTACTCTCTCCAATGACTATCGCTGCAAAAAGGTAAGTTTCAGGAGCTGTTAAGAGTTATGAAGATGTGAACAAAAATCACCTGAAGTTCAAGAAAGTAATAGATAAAGATAGGTTTTTAGGGCCAGAGATTTAGCTCAGTGGTTCCAGAACCTTTCTACCAAGTGCAAGGTCCCTGGTTTGATCCCAGTAAACCACAACGTGGGGCATGGTGACTCACACCCACCAGCAATCAGCACCACATAGGGCTAGGCAAGGTGGCTTACACCTGTAATCCCAGCACTTGGGAGGCAGAGGTAGGAATATTGCTGAGTTCCAGGCTTGCCTGGGCTACATAGTGAGCTCAGGACCAGCCTGAACGCAAGCAAGACCCTGTCTCAAAAAAAAAAAAAAAAAAAACCTAGCAACACTGAGAAGTACTCATTGAACTATAATCTTGAGCAAGAAAATGATCACCTGAGAATAAAAACGAACCATTCATACAAGTCAAAGTACCTACTTTCAAACAAAGTAAGTTTACCAATAACAGAAACAAAATTATTCAAGATAGGACTAGTGAACTCTATCATGCATGTCAATATAAGCCTGAGAAAAATATATATACTCTAAAACTATGTTTAAATTAAAAACTAAGGAGTATAATATGAACAATAAGAGAATATATTGGTAGTTTTAAATACTTTAATGCCCTGGTGTTGTAGGAGAGGATGACAGCTATTAACTCTATGCTTAATTAAACATGCACATTAAAATATCGTAACCATAAAATAAGCATATAAAATATAAACTTAACAACAGCAGAAGAAAAAAAAATGAGGTGGTGAACAATAAACCTTTAAAAGACCTTTAAAAAGATAAGGAAAAAATACCCACAAAAAGATAAAAATCAGAAACTAAGATTAAAAATACAATGTTAGCTCAGTGGTTCCGGCGCCTGCCTGCGAGCGCAAGGACCTGAGTTCGATCCCTGGAAACCACATAGAATGCTGGTGTGGAGACTCACGCCTACCAACAACCAGCACCGCATACCACAATGCCGGTCATGGTGGTTCACGCCTGTAATCCCAGCACTTGGGAGGTAGAGACAGGAGGATTGCTGGGTTTGCGGCGGCTTGCCTGGGCACCATAGTGAGCTCAGGGCCAGCCTGAACTACAAAGTGAGACCCTGTCTCCAAAAAGCAAAAAAAAAAAAAAAAAAAAAAAATACAGGGCCGGGCGTGGTGACTCACGCCTGTCATCCCAGCACTTGGGAGGCAGAGGCAGGAGGATTGCTGAATTCCAGGCTTGCCTGGGCTACATAGTGAGCAGGGCCAGCCTGAACTACAAAGGGAGACCCTATCTCCAAAAAAAAAAAAAAAAAAAAAATACAATACAGAGCCGGAGATTTAGCTCAGTGCTTTCGGCGCCTGCCTCCCAAATTCAAGGTCCAGAGTTCAATCCCTGGTATGTGGTTACCAGGGATTACTGGGCGTGGTGACTCACGCCCACCAGTCATCGACACCATATACCACAGTGCCAGGCGTGGTGGCTCACGCCCGTCATCCCAGCACTCGGGAGGCAGACAGGAGGATTGCTGAGTTCGAGGCTTGTCTGGGCTATGTAGTAAGCTCAGGGCCAGCCTGAGCTGCAAAAGCGAGACCCTGTCTCAAAAAAAAAGACACAAATACATCAACAACTACAACACATATAAATGGCCTCTATGTTCCAATTCATATACAAAATGGCCAGGATAATTTTAAAAGATCTACCTATATACTGTTTATGAGAGGTATCATTAAAAATAATGCTAGGTAATTTAAAAGTTAAAGAAGCTCGGCACAGCGGCATAGGCCTGTAATTTCAACAATCTAGAAGGCTGAGGCCTCCTCACAATCTGTGCGGAGGATCACAAGTTCCTACCTAGCTTGGGCAACTTAGAAAGTCTCTGTTTCAAAATAAAAAATAATATAAAATAAAATAAAGGGGGCTATACCTCAGTATGAAGGCCCTGTGATTAATTTTCATACTTAAAACTTTTATAACACACTAAAGAAAAAGCTGTGCTTATAAACAAATAATAACTAGTATAGAGATTTTTTTTTTTTTTTTTTTTGTAGTTCAGGCTGGCCCTGAGCTCACTATGGTGCCCAGGCAAGCCGCCACGAACTCAGCAATCCTCCTGTCTCTGCCTTGAGTGCTGGGATTACAGGCGTGAGCCACCACGTCCGGCATTGTGGTATGCGGTGTTGATTGTTGGTGGGCGTGAGTCTCCACACCCAGCATTATATGTGGTTACCGGGGATTGAACTCAGGACCTTTCGCTTGCGAGGCAGGCGCTGGAACCACTGAGCTAACCCTCCGGCCCTAGTATAGAGATTTTAATATCTGACAAAACAGAGTTTAGGATATAAACCACTAAAGATAAAAATACTTCCTAAAAAATGGTAAAACAAAAAGGTAAATTGTTCACTGGAAATTCTAACAGTTTTATAAGTATAAGTTTATTCTAACATGACCTTGCTATTTATGAAGGAAAAAACTGCAAAATTACAAGGCAAAACTGCAAATCAAGTGTAACAGTGAAATTTTTTTATTATTTTCAAAATGTTCACTTACAGTGAAATTCACTTCTCTTGGCAAACAATTCTGAGTTTTAACACATGTACACATTTATGCAATCACTACCATAGTCAGGTAGATATAGATTCATAATTCCAAAAAATAAAGGGAAAAAATTTTAATATACATCTTTAAACAACTGATAGGTCAAACAGACAAAAAAGAAACTAATGAATTCATATACAGCATGTCACACCCTGAATATGTTTCAAGCACAGAAGAATGTGTAAAGATCACATGAGATAATAAAGTAAGATTCTTGGGTTTCCAGGAATAATAAATCATCCAAGAGCCTGAAAACTCTCATATAATTAGAACTATAAAAACACATCTAAATAACTCATGAACATAAGAAATTACATATATATATATATATATATATATATATATATATATATATATATATGAAAATAATAGGGCTGGAGGGTTAGCTCAGTGGTTCCAGCGCCTGCCTCCCAAGCGCAAGGTCCTGAGTTCGATCCCCAGAAACCACATACAATGCTGGGCGTGGAGACTCACACCCACCAGCAATCCACACCACATACCACAGTGCTGGGCGTAGTGGCTCACACCTGTAATCCCAGCACTCGGGAGGCAGAGGCAGGAGGATTGCTGAGTTCCAGGCTTGCCTGGACTACATAGTGAGCTCTGAGCCAGCCTGAACTCCAAAGCGAGACCCTGTCTCAAAAAGAAAAATAATAATAACAATAATAATAATAATAATAATAATTCAATCAGAACAGAAAATCCTATATGTCAAAATGTGCAGGACCCAACTAAAGCAATATTAAAAGGGATTTATAGCTTAAACAAGATACTTAACACTACAATTTGAGAAGTCTCAACATTTGTAAATTAATCATCCAGTTTAAGATAAAAAGATAGATAAAAGAGAAAAAGTCTATTTTTTTGTAATCATTGATGTATTTGTATTTTTAATCTTAGTTTTTGATTTTTATCTTTTCGGGGGTAAAAGAAGAAAAGAATAAATCCAAAGAAATAGAAAAAAACAAAGTAAAAGGCAGAAATTGGTGACATTCAAAACATACCTACAACAGAAGGAATACCAAAGCCAAACTTTCTTTCTCTGAAAATAGTAATAAGACAGAAAAACAGGCATTAATACTTAAACAGGAAAAAATGTACAAATGACATCAGGGATACTATTATTCTACTTCTACCAATGCTGTAATTACTGAAATGTGCTTTCATGTCATAGCAATCACAAGACCAAAATTCAGGTGTCAGTACAGCCTTCCTTTGGTAGGTTTCAGAGTAGAATCTAGTGCCTTGCCTACTGCAGCCAGCTCCACTATGTGTGCAAGGCGACATCACTCCAACTGCAGTGTTTCCACCTTCACATCTACTAACTCTAACCCTTCAGCTTCCCTCATAAGGATCCTCGTGACGACATGGGAAAAATGGGAAATATAAGATAATATCCTCATCTCAAAGTGCTTTACTTCATTACACTTCTGAGTAATGAGGTAATGCATCTACAAGTTCTGGAAATTAGGAAGAGGACACAGGATGAGGGGGGTAACTCAGCCTACCAGAAGGACCAAACCAATCCCTTCAGGGGATAACAAGATAAAAGGACGTGACAGGTTTGAAAGGTTAAGGTAATATGAGTAAGTTTTTAGAGAAATAGAACTTCCAACACTGACCCAAAAGAAATAGTTCTTTAAAGATACAAGGAATCTTTTTCAGTAATTATCCTTGACTTAGAGAAAAGAAATAACAGACTACTAATTTCCTCACAACTTTTACTCAACGATCAAGGATGAATAATTCCAACGTTACATGAGGCTTCTAAAGAATAGAAAAATAGGGACGCTCTACAGATCATTTCAAGAAAGTAATGCAATTCTTATAGCAAACCCAGAAAAGGACAAGAAGTCAAAGCAAGAGATACAGAGAAGAGACAAGATGGGCTGTAGGTACTCAAGTGCTTCCGTCTGTCTATTCCCCTTTGCCTCCAACAGCCTTGTTCTTCATACAACTGGGATTGTTTGAGCCAAAAAAATTCTTTTTGTTTGCACAATCTGATCGTTACTTGAAATCAAGAGTTCTAAAGAATGTATCACTCTGCCAACCAGCCTGATACATTTAACCTCTTCAGTGATACTTACTATATTGTCAATTCCATTATGTGTATTAATGGCAAGGCCTGTGAATGTAAGGATAACAAAAGCCAAGAAGTATTTTAAAATGCATGCTGTCCCTTTTCCAGCAAGCTCTCTTAACTTCATTTTTCTTAAGGTATGGAAAAGATAAATTCAAATTATTTGGGCACACTGATAGAAAAGATGAAACAAGCCGGGTGTGGTGGCTCACGCCTGTAATCCCAGCACTCGGGAGGCAGAGACAGGAGAATTGCTGAGTTCGAGGCTTGCCTGGGCTACATAGTGAGCTCAGAGCCAGCCGGAATTACAAAGCGAGACCCTATCTCAAAAAAAAAAAAAAAAAAAAAAAAAGATGAAACAATGAACATCAGGGGGAAGAAAAGCATATCTGGCATTAAAAATTCTTGAACAACAATCCACAAAGTCGTCCTTATTCATTTCTTCTCATTAATCCTAAAAATTCCTTAAAAGCAAGGACCATTCTGTTCATTCAGGTAAATGACCCTATAAATATTCAAGAAGCTTGCACAGCCCAATTACCTCTGGGGCTGAGTTTTTAAGTCTTGCCAAGGAGATATTTTCCATTGTAATAGTTAAAATGCCACTAGAGAAGGATGTAAAATAGTTTTTAAAAAGATCAAACAAAAGTTTATTCTCCTTTACATACAGCTCGGCCTTCAAATTCTATTAAATGGTCATCTAATGGCAAAATTAAAAAGGTATGTCATAAAAACGCAGATGAAAATTTATCCATGTATAACTGACATGCAACTACAACAGTAGAAATTCAAAGAACCCCAGGGTAATGTTTCCAATCAGTGATAAACCTACAACTGAACTTAAATGCACCTCTGGAGCATCCACAACAAGAGACAGAAAAATCAGACAAGAAGGTCAATGAACGACCAGGACCCTCACTGTCCTGAATCCACAGAGCAAGAATACCATCTCACTCCAGAAATGATACCACAGTTTAAGTGACATAATATGAATGACATTTTCAATCATCACCAGATAGACACACTCTCGCAGGAGTTCTTAATAGGCAGCTATCTAGAAAGAACAAATTTTCCATAATCCACAGAAAGATCTTTGGGGGCTACATCATCACTCAGTGACTAACGAACTATGGAGCTGGAGGAAGCAGAACACAGCTATACTCCAAGCACAGAGATGTTGGCTCTATCTAATGACACATTAAGCTTTCAATAGAACAGAACTCCAGAAACCAGTTGCTCAAAAATGCCCCAATTTCAGAAAGAGAACAACTTTACTTCACATGAGGAGACTACAGGATCACCAACAAGTGTCTTTGTGAGAGCCACAGACCAATATCCTTTTGACATCTTGTCTTTTTAGTGTAGTATCCTATAGGCTACAAATGGAAATAACCCTGAATGTTCTGTTTTGCTCTCTCAGCAAACTGTAGAAATTCATTCCTGATAAATCCAAAAATAAAGTTAATCCTAACATTTAAAAAAAAAAACAGTAAAGCTCTTCTGGCTTGGTAGAGACCAGTCAAGAAGGATTATGACTTTCCCTCCTCACCCCTCCCCAGACCAAGGGACTGCATTCCCTTGGGCTTCTACAGCCTCATGTAATATTTAATTAAATATGCTTTTCCTACTGGTTTATGTACTAGAGAACACTAATTTTAGAAAACCGATTAGCTGGTTCTTTCTAACTGTATGTTATTGTAGCTAAGGTCAAATTTTTCACTGAAACTATGGCAACAAAATCCCAGTATTCTTTGCCGAGAAAGCTAAAGCAAAGTTCTCAAGAGAGTCCTCTACTTGCTGGTGAAAACTGGCCTGGATTATTTTATGTCCTACCTTTACCTCAAATGCCATACTTGTGGGAATGGTTAAGCGGGGGGAGAAGGAAATTTCAGTTGAAGAAATTTACCAGCGTAAGTCCAAGTAAGCTTATACATAAGTGTCATCGCTGATAACATTTTTAGACACACATAATTTTAGCACCACAAAACATCCAGACATTTCAGAGGCACCCAAATTGGAACTCAAATGTACCAGGAAAAATACCACAGGGGAAAAAAGGGGCACTTTTAAATCTCAGTAAGAGAAATAATTGCCCAACTTATTTTCTCAATTATATGTAACTGTTCAAATGGGAGTTTTTCCACACTGACCTCTAGATATTACTTTGAAAAGGAAAAAGACCAGCTTTGTGAAAGAGGTCTATCTATTCTTTTTCTCAACACCTGCAGATGCTTTCTGCTCATGCCCGCCAAACCAGGGCCAATGACAGGAGCACAATAATCTTTGCCTCATACATGAGCTCTGCTGACCTCTTACCTTGGGAAGAGATGCTTCTACTTGGTCAGTGCTACAGAAGAAATCATTGGACATCTCTTCTGAAAGTGCAGCTGCCCTCAATCCAAAATAAAGAATATCACCCTGCTGGCTGACTGGAGGGACTTCTCCCTACTTGTAACAAGCACACAGTGTTGGAGGAGGGAGGAGTCGCCTTTGGGAAAGGGCAGACTGGCTTTGTCTTCCTGCTGTGTGTCAAGAGTTTCAGATGCTGCTGTTTGGGATAAGATAAACACAACTTCCTCTCCCACCAAGGCCTGTAATTCTATTCAGAAGGCAGGGCTGCCATCTCAAGCAAAGGAACCATCAGTTACTGAGGCTCGTGAAGGCCTGTAAGAGGAAAGAAAAGGCCTGAAAGCTTCTCTTTCAAAGGCCACAAGATCTAGAATGTCCTCCTGATTATCAGGCACATTCATCAAAATCTAAGAAACTCAGAACAGTTAAAGTGGGCCTGCCTAACTAAGAATTTTTGTTTGTTTGTTTTAGTTTTTTTGAGACAGGGTCTCGCTTTGTAGTTCAGGCTGGGCCTGAGCTCACTATGTAGCCCAGGTAAGCCTCAAATTCACAGCAATCCTCCTGTCTCTGCCTCCTGAATGCTGGGATTACACATGTGAGCCACATGCCTACCACTGTAGTGTGTGGTACTGATTGTTGGCAGGCATGAGTCACCACATCCAGTACTGTGGTATGTGATTACCGGGAATTGAACTTGGGACCCTGCTCTTACAAGGAAGGTGCCAGAACCACTGAGCTAAAATCCCCAGCCCTAGGATATCTTTATATACTCATGATCTGTAGTTTTAAAAGACACACAATCAGTGTTTTGCGAAGTGGCAAAAGTCATATTTGATCTTCTGCCAGGGTTGTCCTAAAAGCTGCTAATTACAAATTCCAACACAACAGCTACTATATACTGAGTGCTTTGGCTGTCTTTTCTCCCACTGCTAAGACAAAATATCCAAAACCCAAAGTTAATAGGGAAAGGTTATATTTAGTTCACAGCTTATAGAGGTTTCAATCCATAATGGGCTGGCTCCAAGGCAAGGTGCCACATGGCAGAGGGGCGTTAACAGAGGTGAAATAGTTCATAGCACCCACATAGTAGCAAAAGCAACAAGGGAATTTAATAGCATCTTTCTGCCCCTTTTATCTTATCCAGACTACTGGGATTAGGGTGGTGCCAAACCAATCAGTGGACTGATGTAGTCAACTCACACCCTTAATCCCAGCATTACACAGCCTAGACTCACCCACCTCTGATGAAACCCCATGACTGCAATGAGGCTTGTGGTGTAATACCTACTTATACATAAAGTCTTATACCTACTTAGACACAAACCATAACACTGTGATAGGCATTTTGGTTAATATTATACACACACCCTTTCATCCTAAAGGAACTCCATCAATGGCATGGTATTATTAAGTGTTGCCTCTATAGGTGAGGAAACTAAGACTTAGAAATTAGGTAAATTGTCAACAGCGATAAACCTGGTAAGAGACAAACTAAGAACTTGGATACTGAGCACTGTCCCTTATTATCCCCAGAGTATCTTACCTACTCATTAGATGTAGCACAACTTTGACTTTGGAAAAATTTTCATGTTTTCTATTTGTTCATCCTTTGAAATACTCAATAATTCCATCTCCCCACTCCTTTGCCGTGTTCTGCACCAAATGGACTGAACACATTTGGCTTCCTGAGAGTTTCTCCGCTTCAGTGCTAGATCTGTACTATCCCCAGCTGTCTATTGACCCAACGACCCAACCTTAGGGTTTCCACCGGAAGCCAAACAGAAGGAACAGCTGTGTCCCTTGGTGGGAAAACAGACACAGTCAAATGGGATCATCTACCTAACCTTTGTCCCAGAGCAAAATTCCCTCTCCTGAAATCCCTAACAGATGGTCAGACCCATTTGAACCAGGGGAAATTCAATAATTTGGCACAAAACTCTTTCCTGTGTAATCATTTTCATATACAGTTTGAATCAAGTTCCTTACACCTAAAACTTTTATACACTAGCCCACTTTTTTATTTTGGACTCAAGAGCATTTTCTGTGACAGCCCAAGTGGCTCCTAGATCTATCGCGGGAGCAGCAGGGTTTGTAGAAATGCAGTAGGTCTCAGGGCACACTCAGCCCCACTCAAATAGAAGCTGCACTTTAACATGATTCCAAGAGGTTCTTATGCACATTTAAGTTAGAGAAGCAATGCCTAAGAGACCTGTCTTTATTCACTCCACAAATGTCTAAGTGCTTAATATAGGCCAGGGCTGTACATAGCCTTCGAGAGACAAGAATGGTTTCTGACCTCACAGTTAATGAAGTAGTGTAAGTGCTAAATCAAACCTGGCAAACATTAAAAACTGAAAATCAACAGCTGGTATTTTTAATTCTCACAAAATTGCAGTGATGCACATATAATTTCTCCATTCTGAGAAGAGGACATGGAGGCACTGAGAGGCTAAATAATATGTTCAACAAGATATGACCAATAAAAAACAGCTGAGAGTCAACCCAAAGAGTTTGTCTTCAAAGTCTGAGCACACCAAAGGGCAACAGATCTGTACACAAAGGTTCATCAAAGACACCCCAGGGGACATGTCTAAGATTTGAAAGGTGAATGAGCATTGCACAGATGGGCAGGGGGTGTGTTCAGAGAAGTCTGACAGAGTTGAGAAGGAAAAGGAACGTATTTTGGTCCACATATGCTGGCTGGCAAGAGGAAGTCAAGTCAGTCTGGACGGAGCATAGAAAATGGAATCAGGGGAACTTCAAATGAGGCTAAGGAGTGAGCATAGAGACTTCAGTCCACAGCACACAGTGTATCTTTTATCCAACAGATAAATGCAGAACCATCAAAGTGCTCCAAGCAGTGACATCTTGAGATGTGTACAGATCTCTTTAGTTTCAGGGAAGGATGTGCTGTAGTGGTACCCACACTGCAGAAAAAAGGAAGAAATGCAGAAACAAGTGCACGTCTCATGCTAGATCTATTCTAAAATGTCACATGCATAATCAGTCTGAGACCTGTCCTCCTGCTGACCTTCTATTAACTTTACTCTCACTGAACAATATGCCTTTTAAATTTGGGATCCCAGATGTGGTAAGAGGCTCTAAATATATTCTGGCCATCGCAACTATGAATTCACTTGACTGGTGGATACTCTGCAGTCCTCCAGATGTGGGTTCAAATCCTCAGACCATCTTGGTTCAACCTTTATGGGTTCAGGGTCCCCACCTATAAAGTGGGAAACACAACACCATCATTATGTGGGTACTCCAAAAGTTACAGGCAAGAGTATGCATGACCCTCTCTGAATGCCAAACACAGCAGAATTAGATACTTCATAATAATTATTTGTTTTTTAATTATCTTTCATTGATTAAAGCCAAAGAATCTTAAAGCTATGGTTATGAGAGAAGAAATTTAAAGATCAGGCCTGGGGGGAGGGCATTAAAGAGAAAAACACCTTCAGAGGATGTTAGTCAATAATCAAATCATAAAAAGCAAAGGTTTAATTTGGCTCAGAGTTTTGGAGGTCCCAATCCATAACTGGTTGGCTCTATGACTTTCAATCTATGGCAAAGCAGCACATTATAGCAAGACGATATGGTGGAATAAAGCCATTCAACACATGGCCAGGAAACAAAAGTGAAAAGGGAAGTGGCCCAGGTATGCTTCTAATGACCTGAAAACCTCCCACCAGGACGCTCTGCCTCTTAAAGGATCCACTACTTCTCTAGAGCACCACACTGCTGACTAAGCTTTTAACAAATGCACATTTAGGGACCATTTAAGATTCCAAACAATAGCAAATGGTAAGGATTTCAGTCATTTTCCCAACTCTAGTGTAGGAAAGCTGCTCATTCCATGGCAGCCAAGAAGACTCTAGAGAGGAGAGGAGGAAGAAAAGTAGCAGCAGCAGGAGCAGCACTATCTAGAGACAAGAATAAAATTTTCCAGGTCATGCTCCCAGTGACCACTAACCTCACATCCTAAAAGCACATTCAACAAAAGATAAATCCACTGCTGACTATTGTGTACCTATGATCGACTCACCTTCCAAACATAAAACATTTGGGAGACATTTTAGATCTAAATCATAACATTCTGTCCCTGGCCTCCAAAAGACGCATATCCATCTAATTACACAAAGCATCCATCTCTTAGAGTCAATGAAGTCTTTGTAGTTCTAGCACTGCTGAAAAGTTCAAATCCAAACTCTCCAATGAGACTCAAGTCAAACTCTTGGTTATGAACCCCTGTGGAAATAAAAAGGTTTAAAACTTACAGTACACAATGCCACAGGGTCCTATTCCAAAAGGGAGAAATAGAGATACAGAAAGAAATTAGATCAAAGCAAGACTAAAACCCAGCAAGGAAAACATTAGATACTACAACTCCATGTCCAAGTACCTGGGAAAGTTTGTGTTAAGACATGAGCTCTAAAGAGCTTATGGCCTGTCCCTGAGGCACTGCCAGTTGCAGCCCTATGGCCTCTCTCTCTGGAGTGGCTCTGCTCCGTGCCTGCAGCTTTCCTTAGTAGACATTCCAATCCCTGGCATCTCTGACTTCCTGAGGTCTCTACCGTACTTTTAGCTTCACTCTTAGAATTTCATGCACTTCCCTCTCAGGGGCACAGTTTCCGACCTCTCAATTGTTCTTTCAAATGTATAAGTAAGTAAGCCTCCTTGACCTCATAACTCTTGTATCCTGCATGCCTATAAAACCAGCAACATACGGGTGATCCCAAGATTAGGCAGTAGTTAGGACTCCTGAGAATATGGCTGCAGAGGCCTCTGAGTGCCTGGATGGCAGAGCACAGTGAAACAAATCCCAGGTTACCAATTCCCCAGGCATCCCTTCTTGAGCAGGTGGACAAGGGACTCTCTTCTCAAATATAACCTTTACAATTTTGTACACTTGAGTCCAGAGGATGAGATTTGCTAATTCTTGAGATGACTTCAAGCCATCTTTCCTACTGCCCTGATACAAAGTACTTACTTTCTTTTTAATGATAAACTTTCTGGCAATTGTGCTTTTCATGGCCCAAATTTGCAGGTGCTTCCTTTCTGACAAAAGTGCAAAGTTTTCACATCTGTTTTATTGTTCCCAACTTTCACTGAAAGTAGACAGCAGCACCCATACCACAGCCTGAACAGTGGGCTGCTTTGGAATTTCCTCCACTAGATTAATTAGTCCACTGTCCTTAATCTCAGTCTCCCACAAAGTCTGACAACATGGACAAAATGCACTCAAATTTTCTGCCAGGTTATAATACATACGGCCTCTCATCCATCTGCTCATTCTCAACTGAAACCTCCTGAGCCAGCCTCTATTGTGTACATCCCTATGAACATTCTGTCTTTTGTGTGCTAACCAGAATTTCCCATTAAATTCAGCGTACAGCCTTCCAGATCTTCTCTAGATGGCATCTCTGAAACTTTCCAAACTCCTCTGGCAAACCACTTCCAAAGGCTCCTAAGCCACACTGCTAGGTGTAGTTAGAGCAATGACCACTAATATGACCCTTATTAGTCAAATCCCTGCGGCTGGAACAAAACACCCAATACCCACAACTCAAAGGAGTGATGGTGAACCTTTTAGAGCTTTCAATGATAACAAGCAGTGGAGTGAGGCATGCAGGCCACAGATTTACTACCCCTGACTTTAAAAAAGAGAGATTCATTTTGACTCATGGTTTCAGACCATGTATGGTTGGCTCCAAGGTAAAAATGACATGGTGGAGGAAAGCTGCTCACTACACATCAGCCAGGAAAGAGAGAGAAGGAAGGAGTTGGGACTTTTCCAAGCCATGTTCCCAGTGACCCACTTCCAACCTGGTCCTGCATGCTAACAGCACATTCATCAGTGGATGAAGCCATTGATGAGTACAGTATGCCCATGATTCTGACACCTCCTAAACATATGAAACATTTAATCTAAACTATAATAAGGAGCTGATAAAAGTTAATTTTTCAGGGAGAAGTCTTCATGGAATTACAAGATCTGGGTAGTTTGGAAAGAAATGAAAGGACAAGATGAGGAATGAGAATAAACATATTAGCATCTAGGTGACAAAATGTCACCAGTAAAAACACAGGTTAGACTGGGAGAGTGAAAAGCAGTATCAGAAAAAGCACCAATTATTTTTCAACCAGACTTTAAACTGAGGATCAACATTAGGCCAGGCACTGGGCCAAGAATGCAGGGTAAGCTATAGCCCCTCAGGTGCTCTAAAATCTATCCAGGGAGACAAAAATAGAAGACAGCTGCAATAAATACTATACTCAAGACTGTTAGGTTGGCACTTAGCACACATCGCTTGTATAATAGACACTGGCTCAATGCTGCTCAAAATGTTATTTGATGCATCTTAGAGAAGGAAACTCATTAACAAATCCAGTAATTTTGTCTTGCATTATTTTGAGGCCCATCCCCTTCTGAAGGCAGTTCAGGGTAGGTGTGAAGAGGAGTGTTTCTGAGGTCAGACTTTCTAGATTCACATCCTGGCTCTGCCACTTTCTGTTATGTGATCTTGGATCAAATACTCAACATCTTGCAAGACAGTTTCCTTATCCGTAAAAAAGTAACTTCCTTATAGGACTGTTTTGAGATTAAATAGATCAATGTATATAAAAACATTATATAAAGTAATTAGATTAAATCAATATCTATAAGGACTGTATTCAGCATTATTCCATTTATTTACAGAAAAGAGATTATTACTAATCACAGTGGGAAACTGAACCAAAAAAGTTCATTTTAATCCATTACCCACAAGTGTGGTTAGAAACTCAGTGTTTGTCCCACACCCAGTTTTGACCCAGCACAGCCCTGAGGCCCCCACAGACTTCCTAAATCTCTAATCTCCTCCTTTGTCATACAAAACAGAGAAAGAGTTATCGTAAGCTCAAGTGATTCACCACATAACTTCATCAATGCTCCAAAATCAGGATTATTATACCCTCTGCCATAAGAAAAGTCCCTAATCAAGCATCACGTAGTGCTGTCAAGAGAACTATATAACAATATGACAGTATGACCCAATTACGCTTGCTGGGATTTCCAAATCCATTTTGCCTTGAATGGAAGAAGTCACAACAGCAATACTAAAATTTAATTAGGTGACAGAGTAAACCTATTTGTTGTACTGGAAAAATTTTATGCTGAAAATTATTCTTCATCAGTAATTAACTGTAAGGGTACATGTATATAAAACAGGGGTCTGAGGTCTACTTTCCATGGAAGATTACAATATTCACAGAAGAATGGATGCAGGGCCCCACAGTGAGCCCATGCTCAGGAAGACCACAGCCCTCAGTTGTACAGCTCACAGCATTCTGCAAGTAGGCAGGACTCTAGCGAAGACTTGCTACAGTGTGTGGGACTGCTGCATAATCAAGCAGCAGGCACCATCCTGAGAGATTGTGTAACACACTGGAGACTTTTATGTTGCCCAGGGAATTGATTTAAATTACAGTTTTGTTCCCTTTAAATGGAGTCTACTGGTGCAAGATTGAGATAAAGTGGCAAATCTAAAATGAAGAGTATAAAAAATATTAATCTTTTTATTAAATCTGAATTGATTTTTGCGAACAGAACAAGTTGCAAGAGACTCTCCTGCAAGGTAGCTTTGCATGTGCACAAAACCTTCAAGATGCCTCAAGACATATACTTGACAAGCACCTTAAACAGAATGATTTTTCTTCTTTACTTAACAAGACAGGCTTTGGCTAAGACCCTAATCCCCACTATGAAAGGCCCACTGTGAATTATATTCAAAAGAGAAAATAAAATTTAAGTTAGGCTCTCCCTTGTCCACATGATATTTAAAAATGAAGTAAAATATGGGTTCATTTCTTCAAAGACTTGCCAAACGAAAAAAAAAAAAAAAAGAATGTTGCTTGGCAGCAACTAAAACAATGTTCAGCCATAAAGGATGGTTTGAAAGAAAGCTGGGCCACAAAGTTTGCTATGGCCCCCCCAGCTGACTTCTGTGACTCAAGAACCTGGCTGTGTCTCCCTCTGGGTGTAGGGTAAGGACCAAATGCTTCATGTTCTTAACCTGATAGGAAAAAAATCCCTAATTCCAAAGAAATAGGAACCTACTTAACACCACCACAAGGCCTCTGAATTGCAATGCTTTTCTGTCAGCCATTAACCTGCTGTTTCTACCACTAAAGGCAAAGTTTCAAGCTGGAAGGAATCCTGTGACTCACTTCATATCAACTCCATTCAACAGACAGGGAAACAGACTCAGATACTGCACTGGCCTAGGCTAGACTTCCACTGACGCTCTGAAGAGGATTCAACTCCTGTTGTAGGTCGCATACCCCATGTCCCATAGCTTGTCCTGGCAATGGCTAAAGATGGATGCACTATATCAAAAAGGCCCATTCCTTTCATCTTCCTATTGGCATTATTTCTCATTTAAGAAGAACTTTGGCAGAGAAGTATTACCTTTCTCACTTCTGGAGGTGACAAGGTATGGCTTTAGGGAACTTTTGTAGCAGGAAAAAGGGGTCCACAGGGTAGAGAAGGGAGAAGGCACTAGTCCCAGTCCTGAGAAGAGGAACCTCTATTCAAGGTCAAGAATTTGAGGCCAAGCTTGGCCTCCTAACATGAATGGAAGAGGTCAGGTTTTAAGGACAAAACCTTTACTGTTTTCTCAATCCCAAAAAAGAAAAAAAGATTACACAACAAATGGCATGACCAAGTCTAAAGCCCATTTCCCAAAAGCCCAGAGTCTCTTGATTCTACTCCAATCACTCGAGAAGTTACACATAAAACCACAGAGATTCTGCAATCAAAATGGAGATTGTCAGTTACTGTCTTTTCTTAGATGTCTTTTATATTTAGCATCTTGTACGGGGAGGGCTGAGTAGGAAGAGGAAAAGATAATATAGAGAAAGGAATTCACTAACTGCAAAATTTCTATTCCAGGTTTTAATCTGATAAATTCCTTATTCTTTCCTTATTCTCTCAATGATTATAGGTAAAGCCAATACAAACCAGGGAGAAAAGGCAAGTCTTAACTTCCACAGATACTGGTGCTTTAAAATGATACTACATTAGCAAAAGAATCAAAATTATTCTAAATTTCAATTCTCCTCTTTATATGGACAATAATGACACTGTCCAAAATTCATTCAGATGATGAAAGTGATTCATTTTATGTGAAACAGATGTTTAGTCGATATTTTTCCCCCAGACAAAATTAGAGGCAAAAGAAACACTCAAGAAAATTTAAAAAAAAAAACTAATTTTGGTGAAATGCATATTTAACCACCAGAGAAAAACAAGTATATTCACTGTTTAACTATTCGGTATCTATTGTATAAAGAGTAGTTACCAACTACTAAGCAACTACCATGTCCCAAGTACTCTGTGAGGCTCTTTACTGGTATTATTATTAACACTATCATCTTTTTAAGGAAAGAGGACAAAGGAGAAAAAAAGCTCAGAAAAATTAGATATTCTCTCAGAATCACTCAGCTTGCACAGGGAAGCAATGGATCTCAAATCCAGGCCCATGGGATCCGTGTGTAGACTCTTACTTACAAAGCATTTAACGACAAAAGAGTAACAATATACTGCATAATTATTCTCATATCATTAAAGGATCCTAATACTATTCCTTCCTTTCTACTACCACTTATGAGTATAAGCTCTAACCATGAGGAATGAGAAGATAAAAAATAAGTAAAGCTTACTGAGCCCTTAACTAAGGGCCAGATGTCCTTAGCTTTTTCTTATTTTTTTGTTTTATTTTTATTCCTGATCAATATATAATTACTTTACATATTCCTGCAGTACAGTTTGTTTCAAAACACATATGCGTTGCATCATGATCAAGGTGATCAGCATATCCATCATCATAAATATTTATCATTTGCTTTGTTTTGTGTAATACCAGTAATCAAACTCAGGGCCTCATACATGTTAGGTAAGCACTCAAACAATCAGCTACATCCACAGTCCTTTATCACTGATTTCTTCCAGATGAAAATACTCAAAATCCTTTCTTCTAGCTATTTTGAAATATGCAATGCAATGCAAGCCAGTCATAGTGGTACACACCTGTAATCCTAGCACCGAGGCAGGAGGACTGCCAGAAGTTCAAGGGCAGCTTGGGCTACATAATAGATTTAAGGCCAGCCTGAACTGCAGAGCAAGAACCTATCTCTACAAGGCCGAAAACAACAAAGGACCCAAAGGAAAAGACACACAGCACATTACTGTTTAGTTATTGTACTGTGCATTAGGACACAGTGAAACTTCTTTCTGCTAACCGTAATTTTATCCACATTAACCAATCTCTCACACTCCCTCTACTACTGCTTTCTCCAGCCTCTGGTAACCACTATTCTACTCCCAACTTCTATGAGGTCAACATTTTAGAATTCTACATTTGAGTGAGGCAATGAAGTACTTGTTCTTCTGTGCCTGGTTTATTTCACTTAACATAATGACCTCCAGGTCCCTCCATGTTTTTACAGCTGACAGGATTTCACCAAGTACCATATAGACTTAACACACAATTAATATTCATGATGGCTTTAGGGGATAGACACTATTATTATACTCTTTTACAGATGAGAAATCCAAGGCTCTTAAGAGTCAAGTCATTCATTCAGTATTTCATAGGTAAGAACTGATGGAACTAAGATCTGAACCCCAAACCCCTGGTTTGAAGATCTATATTATTAACCAGGAAGGCTGAGCTCTCAAGTGGAGCACAACAAATTAGAATCCCAAAGTCAGAAGTTGTGGGGAGCACTGCATCCACAGGCCTTTGAGCTCCATTTACTAAGAACAGGTTATGATGGTTCTCAATACAGAAAATCACTTGGTAAGGAAAAATGGAACCAAGAGCAAACCCAAATGACTAAATGTATCTACTGATTCCTCCAACAAAGACTCCATTCCCGTGGACTGTCTGCCAGCACCTCTCTCTTCACAAGAGTTTGTTAAACTCCAGGATGCAATGCCACTGCAAGGAAAGAAACTAAAATGCCTCCAAATTGCCCAAAGACCCAATGCACAATTTCTAAACATCAAAATGATTTTAACTGCAAAACATACTTTTATCTGGAAAGCCAGCATTCTCTTCCACAAGAGAGATCTTTTTTCTTCATTTGACAAAAAAAAAGAAATTTTTTCAAGTATGCTGTAGCACAGTGGGAGGGATGCTTTGAAAAAAACTCTTAAGTACCCACTGCTCAAGTTCATGGTGGAGAAACCAATCTCTCCAGCACTGCAGCAGCTTGACCAGGTAGATGTGCCTGGGCTTCTCACCTGGGAATGGGGGCTAGAAGTCCTGACCCACATCCACAAAGCCTGCTGCACAGCTTTTTTGAACCAAATTTTGCCATAAGTACAAAGCAGCTCACAACCTAGAAAGCTTTATTTTTAAATCATGGCAAAATGCAGTGAACAAATCAAGTCACTGTCATATGACCACCTGTAGAATCAGACCAGGCCACAGAAGAAGTCTGGTTGTTTTCAAACAGCCTCTATCAGACTGTTGCATTTATCTTCAAGCAGTCCTTTCACATCAGCCACTGGCTATATATCCTCAACCTAAGACACTTTTACCCTAGTCCTAGGCAAACACTATCTCATCCCCCTTCCCCTGCTACAATCCTATTTAGTTGAACATTCTGTATATTCAAAAAGCCACTAGCTCATTCCTCATAACAACCTGTTGGACATTATATTAAATGAAATAAGCCAGGAACTGAAAGACAAATACTGCACAGTCTCATTACATATTTTTAAATGTGTAAGAGTTTTAAGTGCTCAGACCACAAAAAGGTGAAGAAATACATACATCCCTCCATTTGCTCCCATGTGCAAAAGTCAAGCCTAACTAGCTCTTCCCTGAGCAATGAAGTTGATAGTTTACAGTTCATATGCTATTAACAGCATTTTTTTTATCTCTAGATAAGAGAATTGCCTGTTGAGCTTTCAAAGACCTCAGAAATAAATTCAACCAGGATCTTTTGGGGTACAATTTAGTCATCCACAATTTTTAAAGTTCTCCAGGTAATTTTCTTATGCAGCCCAAACTGAGAACCAGACACCTACTCCATCCGTTCCCCACCTGTGGGACCCCAGAAGCAACACTTCAGTCTCAGGGCATTAGTCCTCTCTCCAGGTAATGATTCCCAGAGCTAATGCAGGAAACATCCTCAACAAGTGACGGGCAGAGTCAATCAATCACAAGGTGGAGAGTTAACTCCGAGGGGCTGCATTATTATGGTTGGATCATTTATGCTGCACTCAAAATGTTATTCTGGAAGAAGAAAAGGCATCAGAGGCAAGTTACCTCAGATTTCTATTATCCAGGAACTACCTACATCAACAAGTCCTTTTGTTCCCCCTTGTAATAGTTTCTCTTAATCCTCAGGTGAAAACCTTCTCCCGATAGTCTCATGCCAACTGGACGAAGCTCAACATCAAACATCTTCCAAATGGCTTCTTTCCCTTGGAATGTGCCTTCTCTTTTATACTAATTCTTTAGCTCTCACCCAAAAAATCCATTTCTAAATCATTCAGCAATAAGAACTTATAACTAAAATGATATAATCTATGCAGATTATATCAAGCAAGGCTTGAGCTCTTCAGGACTGAAGCCATGAGTCAATTATCTACCCCAGCAAGTTCTTGATTTTGGCTGTATATTCTTGAGAAGCCTTTAAAAATGCTAATGCAGGCCAGAGATTTAACTCAGTGGTTCTAGTATCTGTGTGGCAAGTGCAGTTTTGACACCTGGTACTACATACTGCAATGCTGAGCATGGTGGCTCATGTCTGTAATCCCAGCCCTTGGAGGCAGAGGCAGGAGGATTGTTATGAGTTCAAGGCTAGCCTGAACTACAACATGAAACCCTGTTTCAAAAAAAAAAAAAAAGCAAAATAGACACTGTCCTTCTTTATATATAATGTACCAATAAAGATAAAAATTAATTTAAAAATGCCAATGCCCTACCTCAGCCTCTGGAGATTAATTTAATGGATCTAGAGTGAGACTCTGAGCATCTATTTCATATTAAATCTTCTGCAATAATTCTAATGTATGGCTAGAATGGAGAGTCATTAACTATCATGACCATAACAAAAAACAAAAAGTGTTTATTATCTCAATAGCAACTATATTTTAAATACAGTAAATTCAAAGACATCAAGGCAAAAGGTCTAAACTCCCAGCTCTGGTAGGAAAGCTGCTCTGTACCTTTCAAATTCAAAACCAAGTGCCTGATCAATAATATCTCATTCCACTGTGAGAATCTAAGAGTATCAGCATCCCAAATGGACAGTGAGATACGCTGGAACAGCAAATGTCCCTTGTAACTGGATCCATTAAACTTATTTGTTTACAAAGAATGATCTGCACAGATGAAAAGATTTACTGAATTAGCACTTTACCAAAGGCATCGGATAGAAAAATTAAGGACCTAATAAAAACTATCCCAGTCTTAAAACCAATTTAAATGTATTTAATATTTTTCGGGAAGTTAGAAAGCCTGGAATTGAAATCATAGTCTGAAGAAACCACATAAATATATTACAGTTGGTTACCAAAACCAAAGCCCACATATACACAGCAATACCTTTCATGAATTTTCAAGTGAGTCGAGATGACCACTCCAGAAAGATCACCATCTTACCTCTGAATTTTTTAGGTGGATTATTAAGGTCCCCAGCTTCTGGCTGCACAACACAACGATCATCAACCAGGCTGCAAGGAAGACATAGAAAAATGTGTATCAAACCAAGTCAGGAAAATAAAACCCTAAGCACTATGCAAAAAATCAATTATCTTGGAGCTTTCCCTGTGTAATTTAGACTGCCACAGTCACCTGCCAGGGAACTATTTACAAGAGAGATCTCCTATGCATGGACTTCAACATAATCCCAAAGTCCCAGGCTCTATTTCTAAATTGGATCTCTTGAACTACTGTTTTCTTGGCTTCATTACCCTGAAACACATTCAGATTTGAGCACAATATGCACCACTGCTAAAGTTAGAAGATATAGGGAAAAGTCAGTGTATTCAAGTAATCAGAGCTCAGGAGCCAAACGATGCCAGGCAGGTGCAGAAGATGAAGATGAGCCAGGCTTCAGCCCTTAAGGAGTTCAAGGGTACTGTGAGAGCCCTAAAAGCTGGGAATGGATAACATCACCTAAGGGCTTTTAAGAGAGGAATAAAATAATACAGCCAGAAAACAAGTGTGCCTGAGATCACATGAAAAGCTGCAGGCAGAGAAGTTATACTGGAATTATTGGAAGAGTAGAAAGAGGAGGGAGGATGAAGAGCAGCCCATTTTCACATGGCGGGAAGCCAGTGCAAATGTACAAATAGGAGAGGGCTTGGAGCTTTGTAAGCAATTAATGGAGAAAAAACAAAAACTTACAAATCAACCAGTCCCAAATTACATATTTAAAACTTTGACTGGTTCATCTAACTTGTGCAATACTTTAAAAAAAATCACTACAAACAGGATTTTGAATAGATGATGAAACTGAGACACAGAACTTACATGACTTATCCAAATCCTTAAAACTGGTATTGGAAGAGCGGGTTCATCTTCTAAGTGGCCATGGAACTCACCCCTAGCTAACATACTTTTTTACCATTAGTCTGCGCTGCTTCTTACCACAATGCAAGGTACTGTTAAATATTTAGTCTTTACTCTTACTGCTCTTTCTTTCAGAATTCCCTGTCACCCTATTATGGTTTCTGTCCAGAAAGCTCCTAAAAGCCTCATGAATCTGGGTGCGAGTGGATAATGGGGTACTATAGTTCACTTTCCATTTGGAGCCGGGGTCTGGTCAGAAGAGGCTGGTCTCTGTAAGCAAGACCCAGAATTGTGTATCTTCATTCTTACCTCCACCCCTTGACTCACACTTTGCTTCGAGGACTCTTTGAGGTGATCAGCTTTTTCTCCACTATGCCATCTTGTTTTGGAACCAGCTAACTATGGACTGAAACTTCTATCAACTAGGAGCCAAGACAAACCGCTCTTCCTTTAAGTTATAGACATCAGGTATTATGTCTCAGCCATGAGAAAGGGGCTAAGACAACTCCCTAAAGCCTCACCTGTCTTTTAAGACCTGGATTCAAGACCTGTCCAGAGGAGCCCCAAAAGCAGTTTGCTTCCTTTAGTTTCCAAACACAAGATCTCACTGTTTATAAAGAGAAGGGTCAATAGTCTGAGATGTTTTACAGAAACAAAGAATATAGTGTATACATCTAAAGTCCCATCCCAGGCCCCTGTGAGCATAAATGCTGTAATAGCACCAAGTTATCAAAACATTTGAAACAGCGGGATCAGAATCCAACACAGGGCAGGGTTAATCATCAAGTTCTCAAGCAGGAAGGAAACAGTGGGAGAAAGGCCCCTAGCTGAGGCTAGATTTTAGGTGGCACAACCTAACAGTAGCATGATGCAACTGTGCCATTCACTCCTCCTGGTCTCAGTTTCTTCATCTGCAAAATGAAAGAATTGATCTTAAGAATTCTCAGGTCAGGCCATACTCTTCAGGGTTTCTGAATATAGTGCAGACCCAGTTATTCCCAGGCTTACCTAAGCCATGTTCCAGGAAAGAATCCAAGAACGTTTACTTTTACAAACTCCAAAGGAGATTCAAAGGTGTACCACTGACTAGCACACATGTACACACAAGTTCTTCAAGGTTCTGTTGGAGTTCTAAAGCTCAATGAGTCAATAAAGCAATGGAGGTAACCAGCATCCATCTTCGGAGACCAGGTCCCATAAAGATTGGCAGCCACTCATTGAGGCCATGACTGGTCATCCATAAACATTAAACATATTAAAAGAAAGAAGCACTAAGACAGGCCAAGGCAAGAAAATCACAAGGTCAAGCTCAGCTTGCACAATTTGGTAAGATCTTCTCTCAAAATATTAAATAAAAAAGGGCTAGAAACATAGCTCAGTGAGAAGGCCCAGGAACAAAAAAATAAAAATAAAAGACAAAAAGGGGATCAAACTTAATTCTTCAAGTCAGTTTGAACTGGGCTCAAACATGTGCAGATATAAAGAGAAATATTCATCTGAAACAAGTATTACAGCCCGAAATCTAAAAAGTAGTTATGCTGACTTAAAATGGGAGGGAAGACATCTCCATTAATTAGTTTATAACACTTGGGGAAAATATATAGTTTGGACATCATAGGAATTTTTTAAATGGATGTCCCAAGTAGGAGTGGTAGATACTATATAGTAGAGCAATACAGTGAGATCCTATCTAAAATAAAAAGAGCCAGGGGTGTCCCTTAATGGTAGAGCACGCACAAATTCAATCCCCTGTACTGTAAGAAAAAAAGCCAGGCGTGGTGACTCATGCCTGTCATCCCAGCACTCGGGAGGCAGAGGCAGAAGGATTACTGAGTTCAAGGCTTGCCTAGGCTACATGGTGAGCTCAGGGCCAGCCTGAGCTACAAAGCAGGACCCTGTCTCAAAAAAAAAAAAAAAAAAAAAAAAGAAAGAATTGATATTGTAGAATAAAAGGAGGAAGTAAAAGGAGATTTACTAACACTTCTGGAGTTCGGTGGGACTCAGTATGTGACTTGCATGCAGATGACCTGAGTGATTAGGGGAATTAGGGCTCCCAAGGAAAGATGAACACATGATGGGGTTGAAGAATAACAGGGAATTCAAACAGGGCTGTGCCAGACAGTGGGATGAGGTGGGGGAGCCAGGGAAGGGAGGAACTCCCTGCAAAGACACCCGTAGCCATGGAGATTCAAATCTCTTGAGCTAGGAAAGCTCAGGCAAGTTCATGCACCCTTCAGAGGTGCTGCCTCCATACCCAGTGATGACAGCGGAGCTCACCATGAAGAGGTGTTTAAGGGTTTAGAGTATGCCAGAAGCACAGGACTTAGTACAATGCCTGACACACAGTGAACACCTTCAGGGCTCATGGAGTGCTTACCGCTGCTGTACAACACTGAAGTCAATGCTGCAAAAGAAGAGAGGAAAAAGCTCAACCACAGCGGACAGAAAAAGAAGAGAGCCAGCCAAGAAGGAAAAGGGGGAAGAGAGGCATAAGCAACAGGAAGCCGACTTGCTAAAAGCTATGGAAAGTAAACTGATAGTGGGTCGACAATGGGGCAAGACCAAATGTAGAAACCATGACTGGACTTGTTGACCAGGTAATTACAGATGACTTATTTTTCCTGGATGATGTTTGAAAACATTATTTTCATGGATTGTGAATAGATATCAATGGAGAAATTTTTTTAATATGAAATCACTTCTTCCTTAAATGTGGAGTAACCTGAGTGAGACTATGAGACTACTCACTCTGCACAAATACCAACAAACAAGCAAGTTTCAATAACAGTTGTAATTAAAAGGGAGATTCTCACTGCTTTGAGAATAAGAGAAGTGGTTGGCCTGCCTCCCTGCCCATTTATCTGAAACCAGCTCTTGCCAAACTCGACAGTGCCACCACATGCCTATCTACCCTGTTCCACACAGACACCCCGATATAGACCACTCTTGATGATTCTAGAGTCTATCTTGATTCTCCAATCTGCCTTTCAGGATAGTTTACTTTTCATTTCCTCTCCAAGATAAAAGAAGTAAGAGGAGAAAGGAGAAGATAAAGGAATACATGACAGAATATATTTAAATGCTAAAAAATAAATATTGAACAAAGTACTAATGAACAAAATTCTCAAAAATTTATAGAACGTTCTACAATTTGTAACTTTGAGCAATTGCATTTGGTAATTTAAAGTAGGAAAGGTTCTGCTCCAGAGAAGAGACACAGAACCCAAGAAGTTTCAGTCTTTGCTTATATTACACTTGAGGCACTATTTGAAAAGAACTGTACAACACTAAGGAACATTTCTTTGGGTCTTTAAACATTAACCTTAAAATTTTAGTCTGTACACTTAGCCCTTTCAGCCTTTCATATGAAGATTGAATTATAATGAATTTTGAATTGAGTCCTAACTCATGAGATCTTGTTCTCAGAGCTGACAAAAGTAAGTGTTTTTTCATAACAAGTTAAATTTAGCTAATATGGGGTTTAGTATTTGAGATCTCGACTATCTTGGAAAAGATGAGGAAAATGGTAACCCTTTTATCTTAGAAAAATCAGGGTTTTTATTAGTGCATATTAATTAAGCAGAATGATGGGTTTCATTGTTACATTTTCATACATGCATATAACAGTTTGATCATACCCTCTTCCTTTACCCCCCTTGCCTTCCTCTATCTACTCCCCCATCTCTTGCCTTTTCTCTAGTAGTCTAAAAATCATAGTTTTTAAGCAGATGTTCTGATGTCTTAAACACATCCTGCTGCAAGAGAAATCGCATGCTCTTACCCCAAGGTGCTGATAAATCCATTTGTCGATCCCTCCGCATACAGAGAACAAATGTCTCCGATATGTAGGAAACTAGACATTTTGTCAGACATGTCTTTCTCGAAAATCCTAGACAAAGTAAAAATATGCAAAATTGTTAGAAGGAAAAGAAATCTTTGAAGAGGGAAAATAAGTCACCAAGTATCGGCTTAGCTCAGTTTTGTAAAAACCTCCAATCCACTTTGCTTAAAAGTCAGATTTAAACAGAAGTTTGACAAGCAGGCAATTCCATGAGCCAAGTAAGGACATGTGCAACAACATTTCCCACATATTATTTAATTCCAGAATATTTCAACCACAATAACATTTGTTTCTAACAGAACCACACCTGAATCAGATTCTGCAAGTTGAGGACCCTCAATAACAAGCAGTAAATATAAAGACTGCAGGAACTCAGCCAAGAACTGTGCAGTGATTAAGGAGTTGGAAACTCTGACTTAGGAAACATTAACATGTTCGATTTGCCTCAGGGAATGTGAAGTCAGAAGGAAACACCTGGTATAAAGCTTGAGTCTGGCAAAGCCAACCACCCGAAGCCAAGGTACCAAAGCAACAAAATGACATTAATAAAAGGAAACCTGGGTAACAACCAAAAATCTCTGCTGGCCTTTAAAAGTCAACAACTGTACACATTTCACCCAAATGCTATTGAAATGTATTTTTTCCTCCTTCACCAAGGAGAGAAAAGTCCATGGACTGCACCTGGCTCAAACCCTTCTGTATTTCGGCAAGAGTCATTTAGTTTCCCTGATCAGAATACTCAGTAAATCAGCAAGCAGCAGTCCTAGAAAACGCTGCTAAGTTCCAGGAAATCGCAGCACAGCCCACAAATCATTAAACACACACATACATATCAACAAAAATATTGAAGTGATTCATGAAAACAGCTTTCATCAGGGCCATAAATATTGAGGAGTGGGAGCCAATTGTACAAAGTTAAACTGACATTTAAAAAAACAAACTCAATTATGTGGGAAGACTGAGTGCTAATGTGGACAGCAGCTAATTCTCCAATGCATTCTCGGCCACCTGGTGTGGAGACACAAAGACTAACAGAAGTCTTCCCCAAACTCCTCTCCAGCTAAACTCCCTTAAACAACTCTCTTCATCTATTTATTCTGGATCCCTCTTAGAAATTATCTGTCCCCCTCAAAAAAAAACCCCCACAGGACTTTTACTGATATGAAAAAATGCTCTCTGCTTCATCTGCTTTTTGGGTGCCAAGTTTTCCTTTGGAATAATTAGGCAGCAATGATCAGCAAAAACTTCAGGAAGCATCTCCTGGCTCAGTAGAAATTCCAGTTGCCAAAAGCAAGCCACTGAAGCTTAGTTCCCTACTCAGAAGATGCCACAGGGAAAAACTAATTTTCTCCCTATACAACCCAGAAACTGCAAGAAATAAAGAGCTTTTCACTGAATTCCAACTTATTTACAGAGAAAGATAGCAACTGAGAACGTGGAAAAACTGTCAAACAAAAGTCAGCATCATTAAACCTGAGAAAAGATGCACAAAAGGCATACAAAGGGGCAGCACTCTGATTCTTTCTCTCTGGAACATCAATCACTGGGTCACTTCTTCCCTGCTAGCTATTATATCTAAAGGCAAGCAAAATATTTTACTATCCACAAAGGAGGCACCAACAGGTAACACCAAGGGCATTAACATTTCCTTCATGAGCTTGTATTTAGAGCTTTACCATAAAGGGCCAGAAAGCACACTTCTGGAACTTTTCTTCCTTTTTCTCTGTGGTGATGCTTAGGATCAACCTCAGAGACTGCACATGCTTAGGGAGCACTGTACTACTGAGCTGTCTTCAGTCCTATACTGATAAAAGTTTAAGTGGAAAAAGCAGGCTATTGTACATAATGAATGCACAAAATGATTTTCTTTCCTAGTACTGAGGACTAAACTTTGTATATGCTGGAAAAGTACTCTGTCACTGAGCTATACTCACATCCCTTGAACCAATTCGTGTAAAATAATTTACTTGAAGTTTGAGGCAGACCAAATCTGTGTATACACACATTAGCCTCCCCAGAAGCACATGGGAAAATTGCCAAATGTAACAGAGAAGTAACAGAGAAGGTATATTCTGGGATAAGAGGACTAGCACCGCGTCCACTGACCACTATACATCTGGGCTTGCTTTGTGAATGGGCATTAGTCCCCAGCAAAGAGTGAGCCAGTATAGAGCAGTGTAAGCACTTTGCTCTGAATGCTCATGACCACCACAGCAACTTCCTACAAGATTCCAGGCCCTCAAACCAAAGAAGCACAAACAACTTTGCGTTATAGGATGGCAAAGCACTATATAACAACACTGCCCACAGCTAATAATTCCAACAGATAACTGGACACTGCATATTTACTGCAAGACTCTTCTTAACTCTTCATTTTATATTATATTAGCTAACAGCTGTCAGGCACTATCATGTCCTCCATTGCGCTAAGGGCTTTATAAACATTCTCTTACTGAAAATTTATGACTACCCCATGAGAGAGGCACTACCATTATTTTCATTTTCTTGTTGAGAAAATGCAATCAGAGAGGCCACAATGCCCAAGTCATAAATAAGTAGCAAGCAGCAGGCCCAAAGTTATAACTTAGGTGGAGTGAGCTCTTCATTTACAATAACCCCTAGAACACAGACTTATATGTTAACAGTTCTTATTCTTGAGTGATGGGATTGTAGAGAACTGCTTATCTATGGTTCTCTTTCTGATTTTTCTTCTGTGTGGTATTTCCTAACTATTCTAACCTGACCATATAAAATTTTCCTAAGTCAAAAAAAAAATATATATATATATATACTGGGCCGGAGGGTTAGCTCAGTGGTTCTGGCGCCTGCCTCGCAAGTGAAAGGACCTGAGTTCGATCCCCGGTAACTACATACAATGCTGGGCATGGAGACTCACGCCCACCAGCAATCAATACCACATACCACAGTGCTGAGCGTGGTGGCTCCCGCCTGTAATCCCAGCACTCAGGAGGCAGAGGCAGGAGGATTGCTGAGTTCCAGGCTGGCTCCATAGTGAGCTCAGAGCCAGCCTGAACTACAAATATATATATATATATATATATATATATATATATATATATATATATATATATATATATGGCATCTTCTTTCTCATCACTGTACTAAGTAGACAAGATAATTGAACAAGTAACTTTTAGCCACATTTTACATTTCCCTCTGAAAATTCAGACCAATAATGCATCCACCACAGTGAATGATCCTTTAGGCAATCTGCCAGGGGTCCCAATTAAAAGACAACCAAGAGTAGGAGGACAGATTCTTCCTCAGGGGGATTAGGCAATGACTCCTCTCATAAAGAACCAAGGAGAAAAGACTCCCCAAGGTCTTCCCTGATTTATTTTAATGGAGTCCAGGAAGAGGAGGAGGCAAAGGAGGGCATGAGACCCTGGTACAATTATCATTGGTATCCTGGTAGAAAAACAAAGTGCAGGAAAGTCAAGAGAACAGCCTTCTGAGGCTGGAAGGGAAGAGGTCACCCCCAGAGCAGTGGGCCTGGGAGCAATCTTCAGGAAGACTTCCTGTTGTTCAGGAGCAGGGAGGGACAGCAGACTCTTTATCTGATCGTGGACCATTTGTGCCTCAGAGCTTCCAGCAGCTGCCCTCAGAGCTCCTGTGTCATTCACACAATGGCAGGGGCCCACCTATGAGAAAAACAAGCCAGCACCGACCTGCCATGGAATTGCATAATTAAGGCTTCCAGCACTACAGACACACAGATCTCACTTCTGGTAACAATATGTGTCAGTGGTTCTAAGCTCTGATCAGAAGCTGTTACTATTAGCCTCTGAACCCACATAAACTTCTATTTTTTATTTATACTAAGGGGATAATACTTAAAGGGTGTATTGTATCAAAGAAGTGAAACAGGGTTTGAAAAGTTCCTGGTACAGAGGCTGTTACAGTTGCATTGCTCAACACTATTCTTATTATTCTTCATTAAAAGATAAAGTGAAATTCTCGAAGATTCCAAAGTTGAAAAACTCCATATAGCTGAGGGATGCCTTCTATAAATCAGTGGGGTACTATCATAAACAGTCTCCCATACAACCTGTGAGGATCTAATTTGCATTAGGAAAGAAAATTATCCTCCTTAATTCCCCTACTGGGAAAAATGCTGAATACAGGATTATAGTCAGCTCCCACCATGCAATGTGCTGGCCTTTCAGAACTCACAGAATCATAGAATCAACACCAGAGGGCACCATTTAAAGCACGTAATGTCTTCTCTTGCCCAGTAACAGAATCCCCACAGAAAGGCCCTTCTGAATGGTGTCATCTTGTGCTAAAACCATGGAGAGGAGCCACTTACATGTTCAAACAGCCTTGCCGGAAAATTTGCCCTTCCCCTGTCCCACAAAAGGACAGCAGCAGCACAGAACTTCTGCTACTCTTCTGTTCTTTGATGCTTCAAAGGCCTTACATCCATGAAAGCCTCCGAGATATTATTCCAATGCCTTTGCTTTTTATAGAGTTCCATCATCCTGCCCGCATTCCTGACAGAGCATGGCCTCAAGAGTGACCCTCATCAGCTGGCACCCAGCTCTGCCACTGACTCACTGCAGCACGTCAAGCAAGTTCCAGAATTTCCCTAAACTTCACTTTCCCCAAATGTATTTTGGAGACAATAAGAGCATCCACACCAGCAGCTCCTCATGAGATTCAGCAACATGACATTTAACAAGCACCTGACAAACCACTTTGCACGCAGTGAGGTGTCATCTATGAAAGCTATTACGATCAGATGACAGCTTCCACCACTACTTTGAGGACAGTAGCACCTGTGAAAACAGGATTCTTCCAGAGTGGCTTGAGCACAGCAGAGAAAGACAGAGAGCTGCCCATGGAAGGTGTTCCCACAGGTAAAGGCTGCGACAGCTGTCGGGCACCTCACATCACATCTGTCCTCCAGCGAAAAGACATCTGATTTTGTCCCTACAGAAGGGCCAAATCAGAAGTTGGGGCTGTGGTCTTCAGCATGTGCTGTTCTCTGTCTTCTCTATTCCTTCCTTGGGTCTTCTCAGGCCCTCTGTGGGCTCCAGCTACCTCCACATGAGGAAGACTCCCAAATCTGTACCTCATGGCCAACAGCCACTGGGGTTCTGTTCCTTGCCACCCACGGATCTCAATGTGCCCAAAATAATAAACCTGCCTCCTCAAACTGCTCCTCTTGCATACATACTTCTCAACACTACCACTGAAACCTAGCGACACTTCCAGGTTCCTTTCTCTCCTCGTCACTGTCACAGGGTTTTTGTCCATGTATTTTCCATCTCTACCTCATCCTCTTCTCCAGTGAAAGCCATCTCCCTCCAATCTCAATGCAGCTACTTTCTCTACCAGACAATCTTGCCCACCCCATCCCCCCAGATGAAGACAAACCCACACTCACCAATTCTCTACCTTACGGATCTCTCCTTCCCAACCCTAAAATGTTTGAAAATCTCAAGTCTCTTCATGATCTTGCCCTACCTGCCTCTCCCCCAATACCTCTTCATTCTCTTCCTTTCTCCCACCCATTCCCCAGCCACATAAACATCTTCCCAGCCCCGCAATATGTATGCCTCTCTTCCCTGAGCCTTTGAACATGCTGTTCCTGTTATGTACAACATTACACTCCATCAGCATCACACCAATTGTGGCTAACTCCCAAATACCTTTACAGCCTCCAGCTGATGAGGGAACCTCAGTCTGATGTCCCCAACAAACTTCTCTATTTAGCACCGCAAAGAGCCTACCTGAGTTCTCTACCTCTGTCCTAGTCTTGCTTATCCACTTTTTGTTTGTTTGCTTGTCTTCACCAACTAAGAAACCCACAAGGGCAACAATCAGTCTCACTGTATTCTCTTTTTCCCTTCCAGAGCATCCTAGAATCTAATAAAGTACCTCAGACACAGCAAGCAGTCAAATCTGAGTTCAACATAATTGTAGTTCTATCCTAACTGCTGCCTAAATAAACTGACACTGTTTTGAGGTGATGGTTTTATAAAGTGAATTAAAGTAAACCTTACAGTATTAGACAAAGGATAAATAATACATGTCTCTGGGCCCTTTTCAGCATGCAGTGGACCCTTGACTTAGGAACACTCTCAGTTTCCAAGGGCTGGCTATAACTTGCGTTGGTTTTAAGTCATTACAGCACAGATCTGGATGTTTACCTGAGTACATCCTGCAGATAACAAGAGGCAGACGAAACTTACATTAATTAACCCAAGTTGTTCATATGTCAGGCTGATCCTAACTTGATGGTCTACTGTATTTCTATGAGAAAAATAAGATCAAGAAGCGAAACTTGTAACCTTGATCCCTGTAAAGCTAGTCCTTCGTCCCCACTCACCATCTTCCTCCTCTCATGTCTAAACTGGCTTAGGAATGCTAGAAAGAGGGGACACTTGGAAAAGGAGACTCAGAAGACCTTGGCACAACTTCCAGCTGCATCAGTAACCAGGGGGATGTCCTTATGCAATACACAGCTACTCTCAACCTCACCTCCCTTATAAGCAAGGAGAAGGCAACAGTCTTTCTTGTCTTTCAAGGTTAAGAATAAACTAAACAACCTACATAATGTACTCAACATATTCCCTACCTTTTCCTAAGTGCTCATTTTTGTATTTCTGAATAAGACTGAAATGAAATCATTTACTTTTGTTCCTTCAAAGTTTTTATTCACCTCTGCCCTTATCCTATGATTCCTCTGCTTGAAATACATTTCTTACATGGTCACCATTGCCAGGAATGTACGTGAAGAAACAGGGGCTCCAGAAGTACTTCAGTCCTCTGGGAGCTCATGAGGCAGCCAATTCGGTGATAGCACATACCAGATACGACTGCTTTTTAGGGCTCAAATTCACAGTACCCAAGATGAGAAGCCCAAACTCAGGGCCCTTTTCTTTCAACATCAAACTGGGTCCCCTGCTGGGAATGAGGATAGTGAAAACCTCTTCAAAGGGATGATAATTCAATTATTCAGAACCTTTCCCACTTTAGTGGTAAAACAGGCCAAAAGTGCAGCCTCACTGAAAAAGAAATGTGTTCATTTAACTTTTAACTAGGTGAAGATAGCTTTTGGATTTTTTTTTCCTAAAAGCACTGACAGTGGCAGAAAACGTAATATAATTCTTCTCATCTATTATTTCCCCTAAATGCACTTAAATAATTTCTTCAGATTTATTTTCCTTAAAAACACATAACTTTTGCCTATACTCAATTGAGAATTTAAAAGTTAGAAACTCAAGTGGAGACTAAGGTGAAATACTTTCATTAATGAAGAAGTTACATAAGGTATCACGTCACTTGATCCTCAAGGTGGAGAGAGAGGGGAAGAAATCAAGTGACTTTACACCTGTTAAAGGATCTCAAAACCACAAACTTGTAGATGTTTTTTGTTTGTTTGTTTGTTTGTTTAATCAAAAAGAGCAAGCCTCTTTTGTTTAGATGAGGGCCCTGGCCATTGAAGCTGAACCTCTTTTAGTCAAGAGGTAGAAGCACCTCCTAACAGTACCCCCCTCCCCTTCCCAGCAGGGGAGTCAGGCACCTGGGCATGAGAAGTGCGAGCCAGGCAGGTCACCGTTTACTCCCTCATGAGGCAGCTCCTCACAGCTATTCTACCACCCATTACCACCAGTTAAAATCTTACATGGAGTGCCGGGCATGGTGGCTCATGCCTGTAATCCCAGCACTCGGGAGGCAGAGGCAGGAGGATTGCTGAGTTCGAGGCTTGCCTGGGCTACATAGTGAGCTCAGGGCCAGCCTGAACTACAAAGTGAGACCCTATCTCAAAAAAAAAAAAAATCTTACAAGATCACCAAGACACATGCAAATACTCCTGTGAGCCTGAGTTGTAATCATTCTTCAAGAGTTAAGCTAAAAAGAATGGAATAATGGAATATGTCATCTGTTACTAGCAGCTTCCACCTTGATTCCTGGAACACACTTGTGACACAATGTAATTTTGATGGGTGTGATATAACTTCACATGAAAAAGCTTCAAGAAGAACCAAGGCAGTTACAATTAAAGCTGCTATTTTCAGACATGGAGGAACCTAGCTGGATAAGGATTCCTCCCACTGCAAAACTTCTGGACCACCTGGTATCATCTTGCTCATCAGAAAATGAGGCACACAGGACAAGTACCACTAGCTTCGCAGCTCTCAATGTTCCTTTGCATTTGTTTCAGCAGCAGCTTTGGTGGGAAGCAATGTTGTTTTGCAGAACAACTGAAGAGCACCCACTTCTGCACTGGAAAGATCTGATACTACATCATCCAGACTTAGGGACATTCAGTTGCACCTTGGGTGGAAGCCTTTAGCTTCTCCCTCAAGGTGTTGGAAGCCACCACCCAAACTTGCAAATTACCTATCCCCATGAATCCTGACTCTCTGTGGGGTTCCCAAAACCCTTTTCAAAACTTTTCATTACAACAGCAAATATTATTTGCCTTTCTACTCAATATCTAATACATACATATACATACATACATACATATGTATGTATGTATGTATATACATATATGTGTGTGTATATACATGTATGTTCAGAGGAGTTTTCCAGGGCTGAAAACTATGTCTAACAGACTAAAGGCACACATAAATAGGTACTGTGTCAATCTGCCATTAAGTCAACCTTAAAATACTTTAGAAAAAAAAAGGTGAAACAGCACCACTCTTCTAACTAAATTTTTTGGAAAAGTTTTTTTTTCATGAAAAATATGCTAACATGTAACTTTGTTTTCCCAGTAATGACTTGGTGTTAATTAATGGGATAAATATAAACAGATGTAATTCACACAGATAGAGGTTTGTGAGGCTCCTCTACAGTTTTTAAGGATACAAAGAACTCCTGAGATTGGGGCCAGGGATTTAGCTCAGAGGTACCACGCATACCTCACAAGCTTAAGATCCTAGCGCAATCCCCAGTACCCTCCCCCCCAAAAATAAAACTCCTGAGATCCAAAAGTTTGAAAAGTGCTGCTATGAATCTTCTTTTGAGATTTTCTCTGGCATTGGTAGGACTTACATAAATACTAAAAAATCAGCTAGAACTATAAGAAGTTCCAAATAAATGAAAAGTCAAGATTTTAGAGTAACCCCACAGCACGAAACTTCATTCCCATTTTATTCAACACACTTATTAATACTACAAAGTATTACCACTATTTCAGGCTCTGGGGATATCAGTCAAAACCAGATAAGATTCCTGTTCTCACAAGATAAGTATTCCAGTTAAGGGAAACAAACAAGGTAAAACAAGCAAGGTAAATGAAACATGGTAAACATAAATGAAGAATTAAAACTGGATGATACATAATTGAACACGTAATTTTGGCTGGTCAGGAAAAAACCAAAATGAGACATTTAAACTGATACCTGAAAGTCAAAACAGAGACAGTTATGAAAAAAAAAAATCCAATGGACGAGCATTTTGGAAATAGCAAACAGCTGTTACAAAGGATTTATGGTAGAAATTAACCTGGCAAGTTCAAGGAACAGAAAGCTGGCCACACAAAGTGTGCAGCTCTAATAAGCAAGACAAAAAGGCACAAGGTAAGGTCAGACAAAAGGGATGGTTGGTGGAGGCAACTGGATGCCCTCACAAGCTGGGGTTAAATGTCCTTCCAACATCCCCTCCAACCTGGAGATGGAACCCAAGGCTTTGATCACACTTTACCACTGCACTATACACCCAGCCTCACGGTTACGTTTTACCTTATTGTCATACAAAGTTCATGACCTCGACTGAGTTACTTTTTAGGTCATCAACTTTCTCCTCCATAAAACAGGCATAATTCAAGGCTTATCTCAAAAAATTATGCCAAGGGTTAAATAAGAAAAAGAAAACAGGGGCCGGAGGGTTAGCTTAGTGTGCCTGCCTCGCAAGCACAAGGTCCTGAGTTCGATCCCCGGTAACCACATACGATCACCAACAATCAATACTGCATACCACAGTGCCAGGTGTGGTGGCTCACGCCTGTAATCCCAGCACTCGGGAGGCAGAGACAGGAGGACTGCTGAGTTTGAAGCTTGCCTGGGCTACATAGTGAGCTCAGGGCCAGCCTGAACTACAAAGCGAGACCCTGTCTCAAAAAAAAAAAGAAAAAGAAAAAGAAAAAGAAGACATACTTATTTAGTGATATTTTACCTTTTATTCTGTTTTCTACATTCATGAACTACTGTTTTCAAACCTCTCAGGGCCTAAAATGAGTTGAGGATCAGCCCTACCAACCAGCAAGCACAAATGACAAGCAAATGCAGAAAAGGGACACATTATGAGATGCATTTACCTGAACATGTCAGTCTAACTCTAGAGGATTCTCCTCACTATTCCTAAAAAAACTGGAACCTAGGACAACTAGAGTCCTAACAGATGGCTGCATCACACAGACAAAACTCTCCACACTGACTATTCGGTCACCAAACATTGCCCCCTGAGCCCCAACCACAGTGTATCCAGACAGTCATTCTGCTGAAAACTGTGGCCAGTGAAAATCCGTCAGCCTTCCCTGTCCTTTCCTGGCATATCCACGCTACTCATTCTCTAAAAAACAAAAGGCCCTTGCCAAAGTCCTTTAGCACTGGTTTTAGCACTGCTGGCTTTAAAAAATAATAAAACCAAATAGGTTCCTTTAAAGTCAGGTAGTGAAGAGGGGGGACTATGTGTGAAGGCTTAAAAGCCCTTGGCAATCCAAGAGGCCGTAAGGCAGCTGCCCTCAAAGGCACAGACAAAAACCAATGCAAAAGTCAAGCAGGCTCCAGTGAGTGGGCTTACAATGGGCAAAGCCAGGCAAACTACCAGATCATTCAAAGGAAAAACAAAAGTAAAATCAGAAGAAGGAAGATCTGCTGCTCAGACTCATGGGAAAAGGCCAAGGAAACTCCCTGCACAGAAGCATGAGTTTCCTTACAATGCCCTCACCCAGGTACATACCTAGTAAAATGGCTGTAATCCTTATGTCTGTTATTGGGCACCCTTGGGGTTATTCTGGGACCCCCTTAGAGCAAAGAGATAAAATGAAAGGAGGATGAGCAACAGAAGACTTCTGAGCTGGATGAATGCTTCCCTTTCCAACCACAGACATTCTCTCTCTCTCTCTCTCTCTCTCTCTCTCTCTCTCTCTCTCTCTCTCTCTCTCACACACACACACACACACACACACACACACACACCATTTTGTGTTCTTGTCCCATCAGCTACTAGTCAGACCATCCTCAGAAACACAGCACATCCCAGCACAGGTCACTTATTGTAATGTAAAATGCACTCTCTCACAGCACAGAAAATTCAGGTTGTACTTTCGTTTTCACCCAAATCCAAGGAAATGACCAGCTCGTGAATTTCAACTTTAAACAAGACCCTTCTCCATGACAATCTCAGAGCAACTGTAAATCTTAAATTCAGAACAATTCTCTAGTTCAAATTTGCTCACTGTATCACAGGTACGCATGCACACATGCATCTCTGCCATTCTCAAAGCAGATACACCTTCTACAAAGAGATATTCCTCAAAAAAAGATGCCAACACTAACATCTGTTCCTTTGTCCCTCTCTCCACAAAACCAAAGGAAAGCAACCAAAGTTCAAAATGAAGTAGTTGAGGAACATGAGATTTGGTCAGTATAGAGCAATTAGCAAATATTCCTTGTTTTAAAGGTAAAAAACCGGGGCCGGAGGGTTAGCTCAGTGGTTCTGGCGCCTACCTTGCAAACACAAGGTCCTGAGTTTGATCCCCGGTAACCACATACAATGCTGGGCGTGGAAACTCATGCCCACCAGCAGTCAATACAACATACCACAGTGCTGGGCATGGTGGCTCACGCCTGTAATCCCAACACTCAGGAGGCAGAGACGGGAGAATTGCTGAGTTTGAGGCTTGCCTGGACTACATAGTGAGCTCAGAGCCAGACTGAACTACAAAGCAAGACCCTTTTTTGAAAAGAAAAAAAAAAAAGGTAGAAAACCGACCAAAAGGCCAACCAGAGGTCCAGCAATTTCATGGAGATCACACAGCCGATTAGTGGCTGAAGGTAGACCACAGGGCCTCACATAGCAAAATCAGCATGTGGTGGGGTGGGCAGGAATAGTTTGTCTAAACCACAGAGAACCAGCAAATCAAGTTAGGTCAATATCTCAGAAAGGTAAGTCTGGAAAATTGACTCTAGAACAGAATTTCTCAGCCTTGGCACTCCTGACATTTTGGACCAAATGGTTGGTTCCTTGTCATGAGGGTTCTTTTCATACACACTGTAGCATGTTAAGCAAAACCCCTGAAGCTCCACCCACTGAAGCTAACAGGCCTGCACCTATTCCTTGCCAGTGTGACAACCCAAACTACCTCCTGACAATGTCAAGTGTCTCCTGAAAGGTAAAATCACCCCTATTTGAGAAACACTGCCCTGAGGCATGTTTCCTCCATTTTTTTATCTCTTAAATCTGCAAGCATTTATCACTATATAAGTTGGCAGCAATGACCCAAAGCAGGTATTTTTATAGCTAATCTACAAAAGAGGAAACAGATGCACAGATGTTCCATGTTTTGCCTGTACCTGAGAACCTGTCGACACTGGGTTTTTGGGAGGCCCACTGTGCGTGCAGCTCAGCAGGGCAAAGAGCAGAGCCTCCTGACAGTGGCTTTGTTTCACTACCTGATTCGTACTCTTCTACTCCCTCATACAAACACTAACAATTTGTCATGTTGCGTGTCATGTAGAGAGCTGTATTGAGTATATCGAAACACATAAAAGAGAGCTTAATTCATTTCTACATGGTTTTTTTGTTTTGTTTTAATTGAATTCTTTATTGGTACATTTTATATACAGTTCAAAATCATACACAACATTGGGGAATTTGTACCAGTATATGACACAAGTTCTCATTTTTACCCACATGGTTTTTATATCACAGTTCACACCAAAGGGCTTTTTTGAAGCAATCTGCACATTCAAATAATGTTTAATCAGCATAGAGGCACAAACATTATAGATTCTGCTGGGCATGGTGGCACACACATATAATTCCACACTCTGAGAGCCTGAGGCAAGAGAGTCTCAGGTTCAAGCCCAGTATGAGCAACTTAGTGGGAGGGTGTCTCAAAATGAAAGCAAGGGCTGCAGCCTCAAGTCAATGGAAGGGCCCCAAGTTAAACTGCCGGTACCCTTCCCCCAACAGATTCTGCTAAGAAGCAGCCTTCAGTCTTCAAAGGAAGATGAAAACAGGTTTACAGAATACTTAATTCAGAATTTTGTGAGCACTTCCTACGTGCTAGGTACTCTTACAGGTTAAAAAATTCTAGCCAGGGCCAGAGGGTTAGCTCAGTGGTTCCGGCGCCTACCTC
>PVIC010004306.1:5421-63577 GCA_004025085.1 Thryonomys swinderianus | reverse complement strand
ATTATAGATGGCTCCCTCTAGGGCAAAATTTATGCTTTTCAATTTTCCTGCTCTACTCTTTACCTCCAAGTTTCACTATAAATCTAGCTAAAACCAGCCAGCAATGCCCATGTCACAACCTGGATATTATGTTGCCTTGAGATTTCCTCTGTAAGATTCATTAGTCAGCAATTTTTAATCTTGGTCTCTCACAAAGTCTCAGAATGTGGTTCAAATACATACAAATTTTTCTTCAAAATGCTCCATAGAGGGGCTGGAGATTTAGCTCAGTGGTTCCAGCACCTGCCTCGCAAGTGGAAGGTCCTGAGTTTGATCCCAGTAACCACATAGAATGCTGGGCATAGTGACTCACACCCATCAGCAATCAATACCATGTACCACAGTGCTGGGCGTGGTGGCTCACGCCTGTAATCCCAGCACTCGGGAGGCAGAGACAGGAGGATTGCTGAGTTCGCGGCGGCTTGCCTAGGCTATATAGTGAGCTCAGGGCCAGCTGAGCTAAGTGAGATGCTGTCTCAAAAAAATATATATATATATGCACCACAGATGGCCTCTACTCCACCTCCCAAGAGAGTCTTTGTTCCTGAGCCTGGTCTTCACTCTCCATATTCCTGTCAGCATTCTGATCTTCTGTGATCTGCCTAGAATCACCTATTAAGATATGTTTACATCATTCTAGGACTTCTGTAGACAGAATATTAAACTTTACCAAATTCCCACAAACCAGTCTCAAAGGTTTGTAAACCACATGGTATAACCCAACTTCTGGTATCAATTTTCTCCATTAGTCACATTTCCTGTTATTGAACACAATGCCTAACATTCACAACTTAAAGAAGGAAAAGTTTAATTTATCTCATGGTTTGGGGGCATCAGTTCATAGCTGGTTCCAAGGCAGGCACATCATGAAGAAAATGTGTGGCAGAGCAAAACTGCTTAGTTCGTAGCAGCTGGAGAGCAGAGAAGAGAACAAACCAAGACAGCACCAAGCTAGGAGCTATGTAGCAAAGCCAGAGGCACACTATCATGACCCACTGAGGCACACCCAGAAGCATACTCTACTAATTTATTAGGTATTTCTTAATCCAGTTAGTTGAGAAATCAGGATTAATGGTCACAAGTTCTCTCTGGTTTCCCTAGGGTACGGATGAGATCACAAGAGCAGTGTGTTACTTATCTACCTGTCTTGTTCCTCGTGTGCATAACCAGAATAGCAGACGCTCACTTCTCTAGTTCTGTCTCAGGAGCCCCCAGAATATCTCATTCAGTCACAGTTTCCTTTATGGCTTTGGATGAAATTTTCACTACTTGATCCCACCTTTGAAATCACTCAAGGGGAGAAGTCACACTGTTATTACTTCAAGGGCCTCCTCAGAATGGTTTATGCTGGGAGTTCAAGCTCTCAGTATTCTGGGACACTCAAACATCCAAAACCTATGGATGAGAAAGGATACCGACTTCCTTCCTCTGGCCCTGTGCAGAATTGTACTGTTTCTTGCAGAAATGGGAAGAAGCCTATCTCCCTATCAGAGTCCCCTGGACTCTAGGGAACTCTACTTATGGTCTTGGCTTGCGAGGGTCCTTTGTGTAAGGAACTCCGTCTGCTGTTGCCTGCAGCCTAACTGACTGTGGAAGTATAACTTCTGTCCTCCTGCATCCTTTTCCCCCTCACTGGCCTCTGGGCCAGTCCTCCTAGAATTCACTACCCTGAAAGCGGGTTGACTGAAGCCAGATTCTAATCTTGGGGAGGGAGGGATGGTGGTCCATTAACTCACAGATACATGCAGCCATGTGTGAATTTCAGTTTTAACTAGAATCATGTTCTGGATGTGACACAACGTATAGTTAAGGAGATTTTCCAAGTTCTTCATGGGGCAAGGAAAGGCATCAGAATAAGGTTGGAACTAAGGTTAATGATCCACCTCTGTTCTTACTTAGCAAACTTTTCTGACATAATAAGGAGGAAGGGTAGATCTCCAGCTGATATTTAAGATGTATCTTTCAGTGGTCTGATCTTCTAATAGAGGTATAGATAAATCTATGATAAAGTATTCCTATTTATCCATCACACATTCTATCAATTAGAATTAGGAAAGAACTCAGTGGAAACCGTTCAAATGTAAAGTCAAATGACTTACATTTTTCCTCTTGCTAGCTCTGTGATCTTAGTTACATACCTTCTGAATCCTGTTCTCTCACTGTAAAGTCAAAAATTTGTACCATTAAAAAAGACACAAAAATATGGAAAGTTTTAAAACTGCAGACTCTTGGACTACCTTCATCCCATAGGTTGCTTTGCTTAATTTTTGAAGCACTTATAACTTGTAGCCAGTAGCTACAGTTTAAAAATGAGGATTTTAAATAATATATCTCTTGTCTTCACTTTTCTTGGAAGACCAGGAAAGCTGGGCTTCCCATTATTGCGGAGATACCACTAGCCCCAATTGCATTGTAGCTGGCCTTTACCTGACACATAATAGTTGTACATAATTGTGATATTCCAATAGTTGCATACAGTGCATATTGATCAGATCAGGATATTGCTGTACAACACCTCAAACATTTGCCACTTTTTTTACACATCCCAAGGAAAGGCAATCAGTGTGTTGAAGAGACATCTACACTCCTGTGTTTATTGTTGCAGCTGTACTTTCCAAGGGCCGTGTACTCACGACATTGTCACAGCCCCCCTCCTCCCAGAGTCTACATCACTGATTTCTGCTTCTTGAGTCCTGTAGGTGTTAGAGTTTGTGGTTCTCAGTCATAGTCATGCAGATGGCTTATCCTTTCTAAGATCCAATGTCTGAATTAGAGAGTGGGGATTATAAATGCTCACATTATTTCATGGGTTGCTTTAATGAGCTATAGAGAGCTCAACAGACTTCTGTAAAAGAAGTAAAAGTAATTATTTTAGGTTTTGCAGGTCACATAACATCTCCGTTACATATCTTATATTTATCTTCCTTGTTTTTAAAAGTAATCTTTAAAAATATGGCCATTCTTGGCTCTCAGACTATACAAAAGTGGGAACCAGGTGGATTTGGCCATGGACTGTAGTTTGCTGATCCCCTGAAATAGAATACAAAGCACTTATAGTAATGCCTGGCATGCAGTGCGTATCAATAAATGTTCATTCTCTTTATCACAGTTTCAGGCCTCTTACTCACTCTCTTACGCTGGGACAGGGGTGGACTCCAGAGTGCCTATCAGAACTCCCCACAGCCACCTCATTTCTCCTCTGACAACACAGAGGGGACAGCATTTTGTTTGTTGAGACATGTTCTTCTAAATAGAAAGCCCTGCACGGTATATAAAGAGCTCTAAAGCAACATGGCAAATGTAGCGCAACTGTGTCATCACCATGAAATCAAAGCCATTGTTTAAGCCACTTGCGAAACCACATCCCCATTCCAGTTATTTTCTCTGAAACGTCACAGAACAATCACAGCTGGACGGAGTTGGAGGTTCTCTGAAATCTGATTATAAATTCTCTGTTCTCTTAGCTTTTCTCTTTTGTTTTGGTCTTTTGATTCCTCTCCTCTCCACCTCCTAAACACCTTGTGCTTTATTATTTATTATTTAACTTGAATGCCAAGGATGCAGCTTGAGATGAAAGGCACTTGACAAAATAAAATCGCATTGTGCTGTTTGACTCTCATGCATGCGGCTTGGCTTAATTAAAATAAGAGGAACAATATTGTTTTCTCATTCAAAGAGTGTGATGGTTGAATCTAAAGAAGTGTCAGTTATTTTCTGTGGTGTCCAAGGAACCCAAAGAGAACACGTATTTAAATAATAGAGCCAAGAAGCATATCAAGGGACTGTTTAGAAAATAATGTGTATTTTTCTCTTGTGATTTTCTGAGACATGAAACAAAATCTATAGGGAACATAACTCAAGTTCCTAGAGTGCTTTGACCTAAATTTTCTTTTTCTGGGAACACAGTAGGTTTATCATACTTATAGGGAATTTATCACTCTTGCATTCATTTTAGCAACTGCTGCTTGAGCATTTACTCTATGCCCAACTCTATGCTAGGTGCTAAAAATGGAAGTATGGATAAATGAAGGGTCTTGAGATCTAATAATTCATAATCTAGTAAAGAAACCAGATATAATTACCATATATGTCAAATACAGCATTTATCAGTGTTTGTTATTCTAGCAAGAATCAGTATTTATTTAGAACTTAGTGTGTTTTCTATCATTTTAAATAAATTTTTATATGATGAATCCATTTAAACCTCTCAATAATCCTGTCTTAAATTTTTATAAAACTCCTTACAGATAGGGAAAATGAGGCCAACATGTATTTAATTTCTTATGACCACACAGCTAATAAATAGAAGAACTCTGATTCAAACTCAAAGAGCCTGGTTTTAGGGCCAGACCATTAGAAAAGTATTAAGCAGTTTTTGATCAGAAGGGCTTGAATTATGTTCTAGGAACACAGTGCAGAAAACACACGTGAGATGACATTTGTGTTTGGAAGATTCTCTTCACAGGGAAGATGGGAAGGAACATAGTGGAGAAGGAGAAGGAACAAAGGGTCATCTCTATACTCAGAAAAGAATGTGTGTAAGCCTAATCTTTATACTTGGCTCTTATCTTTTTTATTAGTGTTCAGCATTACTAGTGATTGCTTATTCAATGTTAGTTATCCCCGTGGTTCTGGAAGTTCAGGAAGGTAGCTGCCTGTCAAGTACTTTATGCCCAGTGCCCAATGCATACTTATATTTTGAAACAGATGAATAAATTTAGTTAGGATAGGACAGCAGGATAACGACTAAACTAATATTGTCCACCATGAACAAGGGTTAATGCTCAGCTTCATTTTATATCCATATTAGCATTTTAAAATTCTCATTTCACACTTTTTTTTTTTAGATATGCTCATGGTATTCTTAAAAAAGGCTTTTAAAGCACAGTATTGTCAAAACTCCCATTACTATACATTTCTGTAACATTCTCTACATATATCTGGAGCAATTATTCTGTGCAGAGAATTCTAAGCACAATGCTGTACTTTACCCATGATAGCCATTAATTAGATGAAAGGAAAAGATGTTACTGCTACATGCAGCACATTTTAAAGTGCAAACCCATGTGTGGCAAAAAATGAACTCTCTTCTCTTGTGGAAGGAAACTGTACCAATGGCCAATGCAGAAGCTTCTCCAACAGTCAGGCTTTTAAGGGAAGCTGCCAGAACCTTTTAATGAAAATAAATCTTTTGCCTCTGCGAGTCAGACCCCCAGAGATGTCTCAGTCTGGGGTCAGAGGGAAAAGATTGGATCCATTTGCTGGTGACTCTAGAGTATGGTAGGGGGGGGCTTGGTGATCTGATTATTCCCTTTGAAGATTTCTTTGCGGATATCAAATTGAGAACAGATCTTTCTGGAGGATTTCTCAGCTCTTAAAGATATGGAAAGTACAAGGGCAGGACTTGTGAATTTTCTCCCCCCAAGAAAAATTTTTGATAAGAAAATTATTGCAATTATGATTCGGATGTTCCAGACAGGCATTTGATATTCTCTTAAAGTAATTTCTCAATTTTGGGTCACTGACAGCTTTTTACTTACAACCACATAGAATAACACACGACTATCATTTTTATCCATGTAGGATAATGAATAGAGCACTAAAATCCAAGAGCTGTGTCCTTTCTCCTCCACTGGGTGCTACACTTGCGAGGTAAGACAACAGTCTCCAGATGCATGCTGAAAGTGGGCTTCCTTTGGAAAACAGTTGAACAGCAGTTATTAAATATACTCATAGGAAAAAACAGAGAGCTTTGTGTTAGCCTGACCTGACTTCCACTTTTGACTCTGCTGCTTAGTAGTCACGTGTCTTTGGGAAAAGAGGCTGGCGAGCAACTGTATTTCTTCCTTCTCTCATTGCATTTCTAATTCAGAGTGCAAGAGGAATGACAGAAACGGCTACATGTTCTTTTAGAGATAAGATAAGACAAGTAACAGCTTGCCTCATTCTGAATTGAACAGAGATTTCTAGTTAGAAACAACCTATCACCTAGCTTGCTCTGAGATCTGAGACACTGAAATATGGGAATCATTCTTTTACTTTTTTTCACTCTACAAATATTTATAATGAACTTACAATGTGCCAACCACTGTGCTAAACACAGGGTCCCATGGAGAGTGAAAGTAGGCATGGTTCTTTTGGGGTGGTTGATAGTTTACCAGATTCTTCCACATACGTGTGATCTTAGTGATAGGAAACAGGAGTAGTTGATGACCCCGAATACAGATAACAAAAGTGAAGCCAAGAGTCAGAAAGTCTAACTGTAATACAAGGAAGTGGAGTCAAGAGTCTCCTCAGGTGGTCTGGCTCTAAAACCAGTGTTCTCTGCATTGTAACAGCTGTCTCTCCTTTTTTGTACCCACAGTAATATAGAACTCTAGTGTTAGGGGAAAGCACTTTCTCTGACTCAGTTCTGTGAATGTAGATACTGATTTGTTGTTGTTTTTGTTTTCCAGCACTGGGGATCGAACTCTGGTCCTTGTGCTTCCAAGGTAGGTACGGTACCATTTGAGCTAAATTCGCAGCCTCCATAGATATTATTACCACTGTATTTCACTCATGACACAGACCCAGAGAGCTGAGGTGGTCGGGACAGAGTAGAGACCAGATCTTGTCCCCCAGATTTTGTCCCTCAAACATTAACTCTTTGTTTAAATATTTCCAAATTCAGGATCTTTGGCCCTATTTTAATGACCTGAGATCATTCCCACGGCCTATGTAACTTATAGTCAGAATCCTGTGCAGAGGCCACTTTGTGACAAAACCTAGGCAAGCACTGAGCTGAGGCCTGCGGACTTGGAGAGTCATTTATGGCTAACTCTGGGGCTGCTGTTCCTCAATCTATCTGTGCTGCAGCAAAGTATTTACTCATATAAGCAAGCTGGCTACTGGATTTCATTTTTCTTGATTCTCCTTCAGCAAAAATGGGGAAGCCAGCTTCTAGCATATGGAAGTGTTTCTATCCTGCTAGATTGTCTGGTGAGGGTGGGGCGGGATGGGGGAAGCAAATTTGCAGCTATGTGTCAAAAGAAATATCTACTCCTGAGTGGGGCTGATTGAACCAGGTTCCACACTGAAAAAGTTGTCTCCAGAAAAGCATTTTTGTCTTCCACTTTACCCTGGCTTCACCATTTATGGAAATAAGTACATTTGCAATCTGTTTAACACCTTTGAGGACGGAAAATCTGGACTCTTTTCTTTTCTTTTCTTTTCTTTTCTTTTCTTTTCTTTTCTTTTCTTTTCTTTTCTTTTCTTTTCTTTTCTTTTTTTTTCATACAATGCTGATTTTCTCTGGTGGGCTCAGCTTCCTGCCAGCTTCTCCTGAACAGGTACAAACAAGGATCTGAGGGCTTCTTTCAAGTATATGCAGCCACACTCTGTCTTTTTAAAGTAAATGCAATGACTAAATGTACACAGGTTGTCTACATTGGTGGTACCTTTAAACTTAGGATGCCCAACACAATAATTCTCTGAGTAAACCTATATATAATACATCATTCTAGTCTCTAAAGAACAAAGGGCTTCTAGGCTGCCAAGGGTGTGACAGATAATATGACAGATTTTTTAGTGTTTTAAGAAATCATGATTTTTCTCTTCCAAACTACACTTTCCTGTATACACATATTCAGTTGTTTCTTGGGGTCGGTCTGCTGCACTGGGTAAAGGCCTGTCAACTCTTCAGATACCGTTGATCAAAACTTGCTGTTTTGAAATGTATATAGATAGAAAGATTTGGAAAGGCCTAAGGACAATCCTAAACTTTGGGCCTCAATGCACACTAAAGACTCTGTCCTCTGCTTTGTCGCTGAAACAGTGTCTCAGAGGAAACAACTCTAAGACTCTTCTGGTTTCCAAAAGACCCCCACACTTTGTCTTGTCTCTTCCTCCCAGCATCCTTGGGATGTGCAATCAGAGTTGCTGCTACCTGTTTTACAGGTCAGAAAACTGAGGCTCAGAAGGAGATTAAGGGATTTCTCTTATGTTACCGAAAGAGTGACGATTTGAATGAAGTTTGACTCCTCATTAGACTTTTTACTCACTTGCTGGGAGGTGTGTGGGAGTCCAAGAAGCTGACTGCAGGATTTGGCAGGAGGAGCACTAGTCCTTAAGCTCTCCGTCCTCTCTGCCCTCTGCAGATCCTGGACTTTCACTTTGTGACTCTAGGCAATGACTCAAAACATCTTTCACTTTTTATTTTTAAAATTTTATTTACTGCCTTTCACATGTGTCTTATAAATCAAATTCATAAATACTTAAGGTTATAACACTATTCCTTAAAGCACTCAGAAGGAGGCAGAAGGGATTGAATTTTTACTTAAATCTGACAGCGTCATTGAAATGTCCACATTTATATCCTTTCTCCAATGTTGCTAAAGTTGATGGATCTGGGCACTGGAGTCCCTTGTCTCCCGGGTCTGTTCTCATACCTCTCCTCTTTTGCCTTGGAGACTGGCACAGTACCTGGTGTCTGGTAGCTTCTCAACAGAGAGGGACAGCTTTGCTTTGCTATTATTTTATTCTTCTTTATTCTCCCTCATATATTAAGTGACAGAAACTTTTAAACACTGGTTTAAGGAAGATTTAATAATTCATGCCTCCCACAATAAAGCAACTCTTTACAGCGACGTCCTGAATTGGCACTGTCACATGTGTAGGCTCTACTCAGATATTATGTGGATCAGTGAAAAACAAGGGTGACCTTCGAGGGAGTTGTGAAGAGTTTTCAATAAGAAGGGCCCTAAGTACTGTGTGTGAAGCCATCCTGATTTTTTAGAACATCTTTTGTTTTCTACAATTTCAGTGTTTTCAATAAAGGGAAGTCATTAAGTATACAATGGAATATGATTCTGTAGATTTTTTTCATAGATTATAGATCCATGAATCTGAAGAAAACAAATCATGTTGCAAGACAAAATCAGACGGCCTGTTTACAATTAGCTAAACAAACTGTGGTATATGTGTTATTATGTAGGCACAAAAACTGTTTCTAATAACCTGCTGTAATGACATTAGAAAATGCTCAGGACATGCATAAACATACGTATTCACATGCACGCACACACACACACACACACACACAAACACTTATACACAGTATAGTGTCAGCTGTGTGCGTAAGAGATGAATGTAGTTTGGTGGGATGTGAGAAGCCCGTCAGTGTCCTGGCTCGCACACAATCCTGTGATTTGAGAACCTGGAATCCAAAAGACACACTGGCCAGCAGTCTGTTTTCAAATCTCCCATACATTGAGTATCTGCTCTGTTTAATGTTCTGTCCTGGTCACGTTAACTGTGCAAACTGACTCTATCTCCATTTTTCTAGGGAAAAAACTAAGTCTCAAGGTTACATAGCTAGCAGGGGCGCTACAGAGTCAGACTTGAGTCTGAGAAGTTTCAAAACCACTGCCAAGCAGCTGCTCGGGGCCCCTGATTTCTTTCTCTGCAGAACTCACTGATGTACAGAGCTCCAAGCTAGAAACCACTGCTTCAGAATGACAGACGAAAATGGAGTTGGTCAGATGTGACCCAAAGCGAAGATCTAATTCAGAATCATTTAGTTTCCTATCTGCCACCTGAGACCACAGCCATATTTCTCCGGCGGCTGAGGCTCATTGAAGGGAGACACACAGACCTCTTCTCTCAGACTTACGCTCCTGGATCAGCACTTATGGAGGCCCTGATGCTAAACAGCTTTCCAGTTACTAATGTTTAAGTCACACCTGGTACCCGACACTGAAACACACCCATGCCTAGACTCCAAAGAAATCCCTGCTCCCAGATTCATGGCAGATCCTGTTGCTCCCCTGCCCTGCGCTTGCCTCTCCAGAACTGCTAGGCTCTCTGGACAGCCAGCACTTCATGCTTTTTCATGATGCAAGAGGCAGAAAGAGACTCCCGATAAAATCCACAGGCCTCTTCTTCTGCCACAACTCACATTCTATTTTTCTACTCAAATAAACTCATGGAAATGCTGACGGTGAGTATTATGTTCTCTGGGGAAGGGGGTGCTTCCAAAGATCACAAAGAGACCGTGATGAGAAACTCCTATCAGTAGATAGCTATGTAAGACATCTCTGCACACCAAAAAGTTCATTAGAAAATAAAAGGCAAATACACCAAGGAAATACTTTTAAATAGAAGTGACAAAGCCCTAAAATCTTTAATAGAGATGTTACTTTCATGAATAAAAAACACAAGTAGAAAAACAGACAAGGGACATGAACAGAAAATTCAGAATATAAGTAGCTAATAACATGAAAAGCAGCTTTCTCTCAGTAATAATCACATATAATATAAACTAAAACAATATTAAATGACTAATTTGGGGTATCCACTTCAAAAGTGAAAAGGAAAGATAATTTCTGGTGTGTACAAACGGAAGCGAGGTGATTTCACTTTTTGCAGTTCAACACAGAAAGACTGCCTCTCATTCTTGTCCAACTTTGCATTTCTTTCCCATAAAAAAATTTAAAACTGTTGATTTTTTTAACCCATTAATTTCAATTCTAACATTTTATGTGAAGGAATCCAAGATGGGAATATAAATTATATGTGTTTATCACAGCTTTATTCACACTAACTAAAATGTGTCAAGAGGAATCTAAATACCCAGAAAAGAAAATTAGTTGAACGAATTAAGACATGTTTATCACAATGGAGGAACAAAAGTGGTTATGAGTAAACACCTGTAATCACTGTGGAAAATCCTCATATGTGTGTATGCAGCCATAGGCACATATACAATCTCAATTGCTTAAAATTTACCTAGTACACACATTGACAAAGATGGAGGAAATTCACATGTATGCAACAGTGATTATTTCTGGGTGGAGGAATTATGGTATTACTGGTGATTATTGCCTTCTTTCTCTGAAAACCTAACATATTCTATAATGAATATATATAAACCTTATAATAAAAGTTCCAATAAATGTTCTGAACAAATCAGGAAAGAAAACATGTAGGCAGCTTGTGTGGGATCCCAAACAGGAAAGCCTAAACAGTGACCCGAGTCCTGCATCGCTCTACACACAGGAGCTGCGTGGCACACCCTGGGAGAGGAGGGCAGGGATGTGAACCTTCTAGAATGAGCTGTAATTCAAAGCAGGACTAGTTACTGTCAATACAACATGCAAGCAGCACTATAAAGTGCATCTCTTCCCTTTTCTTGTGGCACTGAGGATTGAATTTAGGGCCTCACACAGCTAGGCCAGTGCCGTGGCCTTGAGTTCACTCCCTAGCACTTGTATCACAATTCAACAAGTAGAAACACACTCTCCTGAAAAAGGAACATTACTGAATATAGCAATTTTTCTAAAAATATGAACAGTGTTTTCATAGGCCACCTTGGAGCCAGAGGACAATGGACGAACCACCTCTACAAAATATGAGACAAAATGAACCTCTGGTCCTTTCATTTGCAGGTATCAGGATTTCATCCCAGTGACCAAGAAGGTGACAAAGACATCTCCTAAAGGTGTTCACTTCCAAATTTTAGTGCTTTCTGGCAAGGAGATTCTGTTACTAACACCAATAGTGAGCACTGAGGTAGTTTTAATAATCAAAACTTTGAGAAACTTCTAATACTTGAATAAAATCCAGATGATATTTTTTTTTCCTTTTTTTGAGACAGGGTCTCGCTTTGTATAGGTGATATTTTTAATTATCTCTACCTATCACACTGAAAACAATGAATGAGTAAGTGAATGTAGAAAAATACTTTCCTTACATTGAGATGTTTTCTTGTGGAAAAAGTGGTGCCTAATTATCAAGGAAATTAGTTATGAGCAGATTTTAGTTTTCTTTTTCTTTTGATCTTTCTTTTTCAGTTATGCATTTTAAGTAATAATTATTAGCATTATAAACTGCTAGCCAAATGTTCAGACCCTTAATCACTGTGGAAAGTTCTTTCGTAGTGGTCACATCAAAGTTTCCAACAGCCCTGGTCTTTATTCCCATTTCACAGATGATGTCGAGTGGGAGAGAAAGAATTTGAACCTGGTGCTCCATTTTGCTTTATCTTGGACATCTTTTTAAAGTTGTCCTTAGGAGGCACCTGTCATGGTTACTGAAGAATCATTTTGGCCTTTGGTAAAAATTAGATGAAACTTATTATTTAGTTGTACAATTATTTCCCTAAGTTGATCACTAGGATACTTTGTTAGGATGTTAATTCTTCACAGTTTTGTATTGTCAATGAGTTCAAAGCTTAATATGTATTACTGACATTTAATTTCCTCTCAACTCTATCATGGGGGGGTAACCAAGCAACCAATAAACAAAACCTGTGTTTTCAATGGGAACATTTTTTCAAATGAGAAGTACATCAAAGGTAAGCAGTCAGCTGATGCCGCACAGTTCGTAGATGATATGAACCAAGCCCTGGTCTCCTCCAGTCCAGACTATGTCTACGTGCATGGAACTACTGTTTCCACTACTCAGCAAGACCTTCTTATCACAGAGTTACAGGGCATACTAATAACAAAGTATAGAGGAAAAGGAACCACAAGCCCAGAGAGGCAAGTAATTTGTTGTGGGCCACACAGCGAGGGATTGGTAGTACAGAGCATTTGATCTGGATTGGCTTCCTTAAAAATAATTACAGGAGTCCTTGTAAAGGACTCCTGGTCAGAGGTAGGAGTTTTGTGTTGTTAGTGTCTTAATTATCTATGACTTTCTTTCCCTTCTCTGTCTCTCTCTATTATTTTTTGTTTGTTTGTTTTAGACAGGAGGTTGACCCCAGGGCCCTTTTTATTTTTTAAATTGTGAATAGGGTCTTGTTAAGTTGTTACAGGCTGGGCTTAAACTGGCAATCCTCCTGTCTCAGCCTCCCAGAGTGCTGGAATTACAGTTCAGTCTAGTTTGCCTGGCAGTCTATTGACTCGTTCCTTCCCTTCAGCAGTCCTCACTGACAACGCAGCTCTACAGACTCTTTCAGGAACTTCCCATTTCCTGGGGTCACCTGCCTGTGACAGTCTCAGGGTTCTAGGCTGGAGAATGAAGAAAGAACTTCACTTCCAAACTTTTAATGCTCTGCCCAGCACAGTCCTGAGCACAGCTGCTAACAAGTGAGGGCCAGGGGTCACACTTAAAGCTCGCATAGCTCACCAGCGCGTGCCACTCAGCTACTTCCCCAAAGGAAGGAGTGAGGCAGCGAGCGGCGGCTTGGCCTTTCTTCTGCTCAGGTCCCTGGCTGCGCTCCGGGACAGCTCTGTCTCCCTCAGAGTGTGTTAGAATTGGCTAGAGAACAGTCCTCGACTCAAACAACTGAAAAATATACTTAACACTGCATTGATTTTCCATATAATTTTATAAGCACAAACAGTCTCTTTCATTTCCTGACAAACAACTATATTCCCCAAAGTGTCCAATAAAAATCAGTCATTTGCACATCACTGTCTTTGCCAGTGGCTGTTGTTCGGAGTTAGTCAATAAGGCCAACGTCTCTCCCTAGACGCTTCCACCCCGTCCCAAATAAACCGTCAAGGTGAATGGGAGGGGTGGGTGGCTAGATAGCCCTTCCTGGTGCTGTGTTCGGAGCCTGTCGTATTTTCAAGCAGTTCTTCATGGAAAAAGAAGCCAGGGTAGAGAGGAAAGGCTACCTTCAACTCAGAGCTGCCGCTACTGAGAGCAGAGGCACATCCTACGCTAGGTAACCTCCCCCTGCTCACCCAGCCTTGATCACAGCCCGTTTCTCCCATTTCTGTGACAAGCTCAGATGCTTGACAACTGTCCGAGCCCATTGGACACGGTTCTCCAGCTGCAGGTATTACTTGAAAGTTGCATCATTAAGACCAGCAATGACAACAGTGAAAATCACGAGTGGTGGTGGTGATGGTTCCTGAGACTCTCTGCTGAGCCTTCTCCCGCTGCCAGGAGAACACCACAGGGTGCGCCTGGGCACGTCCCACTCCTCATTCCCAGTACAGCCTTGTCTCCCAGCCTGCCTCCCCTCTCAGAAACAGCCACCCTGACTCACACTGGCAGCAGAGAAATAAAGAGAAAGGGGTAGGTTCTCACCCAGAAGTCGGTCTGCTGGTGTCCTGGAGAAGAGCAATTCTCAGGAGACAGGGTGCTGGGGGTTGCCAAGGGACCTGAAATACCGGTTTGCCACAATCCTGAAGGAATTGGCTGACAGCGCTGAGAGGGGAGAAAGTGTCAGTCATTCAAAACCTTCTGTGGCTCGGAGCCTGGAGTGGTGGAAAAAAAAGCGAAGAAAAGCACTGCTGAGCAGCGAGCGAGCCGTGAGGCTAAGGCTCCGCTCTTCCGCAACAAACCCTACGGCTCTTGCTGCCTGGACCTCGGCAGGCATACGTGCTCGCTGAATCAGGAAACGTGTACTCTTGCTTCGTGCTTAGGTGCTGTTGTTTTTTCCTCCCTTCTTCCCTGAGCCCTGGCACTGGGGAATGTGGAATGGCTCAACCTGTTGTAATCCAACATGTGCGTTGCTGCTTGTTGCAAAGATATTGCAGCAGCCTCTTCATTACGGGACGCTGTTCCTGGATGCTAAGAATTAATTTCCTTGTCTGTGGTTGCTTGCTCATGCTCTGAGCTGAGGGGAGAATGAGCGCGGGGTTTAAGTACAAGGAGTGTGGCAAAAGGAATGCTTGCCAGAAAGGGACCGGCTGTGTCTCGAAAACTGGGGCGCACTGGCCCCCAGTTTCCACTTGCTGGGGAAAGTGGGCTCCCAAAGACTACCTGGTGTCTAGTTCTCGGAGGTGGCAGATTAGGGACTCTCAGCAAGAAGTCTTCTCTGCACAGGTGGGCTTTAACCCTCAATCCTATCCCAGACCTATCTCGGCAGCTTAGGCCTTCTGGTCACAGGGGACACTTGGTGGGGTAGTCCAGGGAAAACCGGAAGTACATTTGCTGGCTATTTTAGGCACTCTTTCATTCTTGCATGTATGTGTTCATCTGCCTATTCATGTATTCATTCATTTGTCCTTGCATTATGTATCAATTTATTTCTTCCCTCTTATACATTCATTGCCTATTCAATATTCACTCATTGAAGTATATATTTATTGACTCATGAATGCATGCACTCATTTATATGACTTCTCATTAACATATTTATTCATTCACTTATTAATTCATTCATGCAATCTATCCACTTGATAAACATGAATGCATCTATTTTTGCATATGTCTAGTATTCGTGTTTCATTCATGGGATAGTTCTTACATATGTCCATCTATTCAATTATTTTCAAATTCATTTACCCAGAGATATATTTTTTATCCACTAATTTATGTTTATCTATGTGCCCACTCATTTAACTCTTCCTTTGTTTATGTCACATCCTAAGGCTTACTATGCATTTGGCAGAAGAAGAACGAGGTTCCCTCCTTACAGGAAACAGTTCAGGACAGAAGTCAGAGCTATAAGGCTCCAGCTTGTACTTCAAAGGTGAAGGGAAGAGCACAGGCCCCTGGCCAAAGAGCACTGGACTCGACCAGTCTCCTAGGCCAGTGGCCTTGAACCTTGCTCTCCACTCAGTGTAGCTTTGCATTAATTGCCTTCCATGAATTCCTGTTTCCTTCTCTGTAAAATGGAAGGAATCACGGTTAGTTAAGGCTCGGGGTGGTGAAGAAGACTAAGTGGAGAGGTCACTGATGTCTGGAGCTTGCAGATTAAAAACAGCACTTGGTAAATGCTTATTTCCTTCTTCTTTGCCTTCTAAAGTCCTTTTTGAAACTCTCTGTCAGCAAGTTTACCTATACCTTCTGTGGAGGGGCTGGAGAGACACAGAAAAGCAGCCCAACACCCAGGGAGTTGGCAAGTGGCTGGGAGAGCCAGAAGTTAATCTCCCAGAGACCCTGGAGGGCCTGGAGAAAGGCTGAAGGACACTGTCAAATAGTCTTTCAGATGTAAAACCTGCTGAGTGAATTGGCCAAAGGAATCTATTACCATAGGATTTGCACAAGCCTCTTTCTGGCCTGAAAGGGAGGCAGGATTTTGTTAGGAACCTAGTGAGACCAGGCTGGGGAGCCACTGGTGGAGCAGTTGGCAGGTAAGGGGTGCACTTTCTCTCCATGTACCCTGAGGTAAGGGGCGGGGAGGGGAGGGAGCCGGCGCCTTGTGTTTGCCCTGAGGTGCACACCCTGTGTGCAGAAACTGCACCGACACCGCTCACTTGTTCCCTGCAGTGGGCTCCTAACATTATACCAAATGAGGAAATGAAGAAGTTCCACGGTTTCCTCAAGGTCACACAATTAATAAGTGGTCGAAGCAGAATTTAAATGGAGGTCTGACTGATACCAGAGCCTCTGCTTTGATCCACTGTCGAGCGTCCTCTCACACGAAGGGCTTCTACTCTCTGTGCACATTTTTGAAGGTCTATTTCATTAGGGTTTGAAGGGTCATTGTCTGAGGATCTCCCATTGTCTCTTCTAACTGAAAGTGGAAGAGTGCCTAGAAGTGAGCTCAATCTTCAAGGGAATACAGGAGAATTTTTATTTTAGGATCATACGTAATACATGTGTACTGTATATAATGTTTTCATTTTTATTTTAAAATACTCTGAGTCCTGTGAACATAAAAGCATGCCACAAACACAAAGGGCTCCATGCTTTCCTATGCTGCTGCCCGGCAGGGGTCTGAGGCTATCACTCGTCTGGGCAAGACTGGTTTCTCACTTGAGGCGTGCAGTGAGAAATTCAGGATGTGGAGTTTCAGTGCTGGTATTTCAGATATGCAGCTACAGGTGGGGCAGAGAGAACAGCAGTCTGAATGTTAGGCCACAGTCAGGGAGAGCCAGTGTGCACCCCATATTCTGATGTCCAGCCCTGACTCCCTGCACCTCAGGGTGTGACTGTATCTGGAGATGGGGCCCTTAAAGAGGTAGTTAACTTAAAATGAAAGCTTTGGGATGGGCCTAATCCAATCGCATGCTGTCCTTACAGGGGATGGGAACACAGAACCCAGGGGCTCTTGTACAGAGGGAAGAAAAGAAGCAGCAAGACAACAGTCTACAAGCCCAAGGAGCAGGGCCTCAGGGGAAATCGGCCCTGCTGGTACCTTGATGTTGGACTCCCAGCCTCCAGAACCGCTAGCAATGGTTTTTATCAGCTGCCCAGCCTATGTGTTTGCTTTGGCATGCAGCTGACTAATTCAGCCAGGGAGCACCCTAGCTAGCCAGGCCTCAGAGGGAAGAATTGGCAGGCTTAGGAATAGCAGCCATGCCCAAGGAGGAGGGGGTGACTTCAATATTTTACTAACTTCTATTCCAGGGCATCCTGCTGAATCAGCTCTGAGTAAGTGTGGCGTAAACCAGAGGAAGGAGAAATGGGCAGAACCTGTGCAGAGGAGACATTCCAGAGTAGCGAGACCTCTGTGGCACAGGGTGAGGCAGGTGTAGGAAGAGTGAACATTAGATCTTCCAAAGAGTCCCCCAGGGCTCGGATTACTTGTGGGAGGAAGCAGGAAGACTTCCTGGGAAAAGTGGCCAGTTGAGTACACAGTCTACTTTAAGTTTCTGAACCATCCACTAGAACTACAGGAGAAGGAGTTTTGCTTGTTTATTTCTAAAATACAATCTGATGAAGGCAGGACCAATGGGAGCAGAGATAACAACAGCAGAGGAGCAGCTGACAGCTGGTGACAAAAGCCTAGAAAGAGACCCTTAGTCAGTGGTGGGAAAACTCAGAGCTGTCATTGTCCTTGTCATTGTGGCCATCGTTTCTACTGTGGAATCTGAATGACTCAGGAATTGGTACTGGACCAGTTTAGGGGCTGAACCTCTGGAGGTCAGGATGGGGAGTGGTTACATCCTAGAACTCCTCCCTGCTCCTGTTACACAACCTGGCAGAAACTGGAGATCTATCTACTAGAGAGAGGTGGATAAGTGTTCCACAGAGTTCCTCTGGGCTGAACAGCACTGGGCACAGCAGCAGTAGGGCATTACTCTGCAGACCAGGACGTGAAGTAAAATCTTCACACAGAAAGCAGACAGCAGCCTCCGTTAGGTTCCTATTGCTGCTGTTTGGTGGCTTAAAGCAAGATAATTTTACTAGTTTACAGTTCTGGAGCTCAGAAATTCAAAATTAATTTCAATCAGCCAAAATCAGGACATTGCTAGGGCATGTCCTTCTATATCTTGTGCAGACTGTTCACATTCTTAGGCTCGCACTCCTTATAACAACCTTTTTTCAGTGATTGCATGGCCTTCTTTGATTCTGAGCCTCTTAGCTTGTGTTTATAAGGATTGTCATGCCTTTGTGATTACAGTGGGTCTACTAGATGGCTCAAGGAAATCTAACCATCTCAAAATTTATAACCTACCGACAGTGGCAGAACACCTTTGTCATGTAAAGCAACACATTCACAGGCTCTCAGGATTAAGATATGGGCCTTTTTGGGGACTGTAATTCTGCCTACCACAAAGGGTACTGGAAGGATTATCTCTGAGAATCTAGTTAATCTGACTAGTTTTCAGAAAAACAAGCAAACTGGAGTAGCGGTGAGGATTTCCAGGACCTGGTTCCTCCAGCTTTCCTATGCCAAGAATCACATGGAAAAGTCTCACCTGTATACTCAACCAGCATTACAGGGGAGTAACTAGCATGGAAGATAGAGAGCAAAATAGACAAAGGGACTGGGGCAAGGTCAAGTCCATATAGGGAGTAGAAAATGTGGATAAAAAACTCTTGGGGACCTAATACTCATGAGAAGGACTGGAGGGTAGAATTAAGATCTTTCGGGAAATCAAGTATGAAATAAATATAAAAGCTAAACCAAGGGCATTAAAACATGTGAGAGAAAACAGTAAATCAGAAGATAGACTTAGATTCCATATCTGAGTGGTAAGGGCTCCATAAAGGAGAACAGAAAATGAGTAAGAAAAAAATCAATAAAATAATTCTATAATATTTCCAATAATTGAAGGACCTGTACTTTGAGACTTAGGACCCACTGAGTTCCTAGATAAACATATACCCATCCAAGACACATGACTGAAATTTCACAAGTCTGAGGACAAAGAAGAGAACAAAAAGCTTCCGGAGAAGAGTAAGACTCAGCTGAAAGGAAGAATCTGGATGTCTTTGAACTGCTCCATGGGAACACTGGAAAGTGGAAGATACAATAATTCCAAAAGAATTATTTCCAACTCAGAATTCTAGTGTGATTTTTGTATATGTAAGGCTTCTAGAAAATTCATTTTCTTTATGTTTGTTTTAAGAAGTAATTGGGGATTATCTCTCTTCCAAATAAGGAATTAAACTAGGAAAAAGGAACAAGATGCGATCTGAAATAGGGGAAGCAACAGGAACCCAGGAAAAGGTCAGTGAAGGCAGGTTCACCAGATGTAGAAGGTATCGGTCCAGAGGAGGAAGGCCAGAACGGCTGAGAACAGCTTCTCTGCCTTGCTTTTAGCCCCTTCCAGCCAGGGGTATGTAAGGAAATTTTGTCCCAAATGAATCTAGAGTTCCTTTCATTGCCACGGATCCAGGCAACGGTTTTGTAGGGTAAGTTTGGACCTAGGTAGTTGCGCCTCTTCTCCCAGTCTTTCCCTGTTCTCCAGTCTCCTTTTTTCTGATGACGTGTTTTCCCCTCCTGATATCCCACACCCCACAGGTTACCTGGGGGTCTTCCTTTCCTGCCAGTCTTTCCCCCCAGGGAAGCTGGAGGCTCTCAGCCACACATGGGTGGCTCATTAGGGACTGTGATGCTGTTGCTTGGGTCTGAGGTTTGCCCAGGTTCATTTACCCACTTGCCAGGAGGACCTCCATCTGCTAGATGTCCTGAGATTGTCCTCTTTGACCAACATACATGGACCCAAGCACTGTCAGTCTCAGGATTTCCTGTGACACAAAAGCCTTCCCCAAGTCTCCGTCCTGGATTGTCCAGGCTGCTTTCCTTGAGCCACTGATGCTGATGTGCACGGGCAGGGAGGGGTGATAACAGCCCGGACACTCCATGCCAGAGCTCCTACCATTGAACACCACAGCCTTTCAGCACTGATATCCTCTTGTTTGCATCTCCAATACTAGAAACTAAGATCTGGAGATGAGGGTAAACAGGGAAATGAAGAGACTTGGCCTGGAATTGTCTGGCCATACCTTCACTTTTTGCCAGCCTTCCCAAGAGTACATTTAAACACAACAGAGCGAGAGTGACAGTTATTATAGGCACAATCTTGGATCTAAATTTAAAAAGTAAATCATTCACACACACCAATCAGATGGTGTTATGGGCTATGGTTAGTAAGTGTTACTTATACATACTCCATTGCTGATCATGACATAGCAGTTTCACTAGTGGCTATAGCTAAAACCTTCCTTCTCCAATGCTCTATTCCATAGTGTTCCAGAAAAACACTCATGACTTGGAGAGAGGGTGGGGATGGTAGATGAGATTCAAAACTTCTAGTGGAAATCACGTTCAAGGGACATTTACTGCATACCTGCTAGACAGCAGACATGAACTTCAAGCTTTAAAATATTCCATCTGATTAACTGGACAGATAGGAAAACTAAAGTTATTATTATAAAGCATAGCCACTAATAAACTATGATCAGGGATGAACTCCTTAGTCAGCCCCCCCTTTTTTTGCACCTATAAAGTGCAATAAGTCTGTAAGGTAAAGGAACTTAAAGTTAGCCCTGAACAAATTCCAAAATGTCTCACAAGTATTGCTGCTGAAGTTATTATTCTTGGAATAGCACTTTCCAGGCTTAAAAGCATTTCAAAGACATTATGTAATTCCATCCTCTCAGGATTCCAGGGAGGTGGCATGGTATTAGAAATTTGCTGGCATTTTTTGGCAATGCCATCAGAGAAAGGAAAGTGTGATATCACCTTAGTGTCACTGGAATTTTGAATTGACTGGGAATAAGCTGAGTTTTCCAGTCTGAAATTTCTCTCTGAAAAAATGTTCTGTTTTGGTACTAAAACAGGAGGAGGGTTGGTCTGTTCTCTTTGGACAGTTTTGAGCTCTCTAGCAAGACCTTTGCTTGCTTATTATCCCCAGACACTAATATAGCACCTGCAAAAAAGGAAGGACCCAGGAAATGCTCATGGACTGACTAATTGATTAGAGGAAGCGGGGAAAGAACAAGATACTGGGCCTGAGTCTAGGAAATTAAGATTACAAAGGCCTGTACACCTTTAGTACATGAAAAATAGAAGCTAAGAAACTGCCAACACAAAAACTAGAATTGTAAACTAGAAAGACAATATATATCTTAAAATATATATACATACAATTTTAAAACATGTACATGTGTTTAATTATGATAAAAAATGACAAACAAGAAGCTTATGTCTATGTTGATATTTTCTCTTCTTTTTTTTGAGACAGGGTCTTGCTTTGTAGTTCAGGCTGGCTCTGAGCTCACTATGTAGCCCAGGCAAACCTGGAACTCAGCAATCCTCCTGCCTCTGCCTCCTGAGTGCTGGGATTACAGATGTAAGCCACCATGCCCAGTTATGCTGATATTTTCATTTAGTTTACATTTTTTCATGGTGACTTTAAAGGAAAATTTTAAAAGGAAAGAAATTCTGAAAATAAACTTTGCAAACTAAACAACATAAAAAATTTTCCATTTTGCTAAACTTAAATCTCTCTTACACAACCAAACAGAGAAATCAGCTATTATTAATGAAATGATTAAGGCTGACATGACTAATAGGACCCACATAGAGTCACATCCTACACTACAGATGACTAATGGCCTTTGTGTCTGATGGCACAAGCAACCATACAGCGAACACTAGCAATGTGTCCTTCCACTAAACACAACTGTGCTCAGAGATGGTGGTAGAAGATATAAAGACATGTAAAGCCTTTTACATCTCTATATATCTTTAATCTAATCAGTGGCTATATGTATAACTCAATTTTATGGGCAATGAGTAGTCATTGCCTCTAACCCAAATAGTAGGAAAACAGCATTGCTTTAGGTTTCTTGATAGAGACTTGCCTTTGCCTTTCCAGTTGAGATGTAGAGATACTCCTGAGTCATCTGGGGCCAAGTAGTGGCCTCTCCCAGACTTAGCCATAGAAGAACAGGAGGTGATCTGAAGATTCCCATGAGAACCTCCAAAATGAGTCTGTTGAAAATTATTCTCAAAGAGAAGCCACATGGAGTCCTGAGAAGGTATGCTAGCCTGGGAATTTGCTTTGGGCTTGGAGGAGAACCACACAAGTAATATCCACATTTGTTTATCATTTAATAAATGGAGGGGCACGTCTGCTGATCATATTCTATAAATTTGTAATACTGCTATCCTCTTAAAAAGACATCAGCATTATTACTATCCTTTTGAGGGTAAGAAACTGTCTGGGCACATGAGTTTCCTGTTTTATGAGCCAGCATATCATGTTTGTACAATCATAACATCTTTGGTATCAATCTTTTCTACTATCAAGGACCCGCTCTTCATTATTTGCCTCATAGGATCCAGGTTTTTTTCCAAGACTTCACCTGCTTAACAAATAAGATTGGAAAGCTTATTATTAACAAGTTTATATAGTGGGTGCTGCAGGCAGGTACATTATCTGGGAGGCAAATTGTCCTTTGGAGTGCAATCCTAACCCCATAGCAGAGATAATCCAAACAATAATTCAAATTCTACTTATTACAGTCATTCACTTGTAGGTCACTATGTGCCACATGCTTTGTGTGTGTTATCTAATTTAACCCTTTCTGCAAAGTAGGAAAAATATCATTATTTTTCTACATCCTATATCCTGAAGCTGAGGCTGTGGGAATTCACTAGCTTGTCTACGGTTACATGGCCCGTGAGTTTCAGACAAGGGTCTAAGTCACGTCTGACTGACCATGTCTGAAGCCCTTTACTGCTAGAGTCAGCTGCCTCTCAATTCCAGTAGGATCATGTCTCTCAGCTCAAATCAGGAAAGTTGCAGAGTTGTCACTGTCCCTGAAACTGCCCTGACAAGATGCTCACACTACAACTGACACCAAATGCCGTGTAGAGAAACATCGAGTAGCCTGCTTCATGTCTGCTCTGGCCTTGCCTCATTGCCAACAAAGTGGGCTGAATTGCTGGCCTACTTAAAACTTTATACCACACCTTATTTCTCTTTTACACTTTCTCTGCTCTTTCTTTGCTGAATGTCTTTAGTTGGAACTGCTTGCATTAGTTTCTTATTGGAGTCGCAACACATTTGCACACATTTAAAGATATGAAACAACATAAATCCATCACCTTGGGATTTTGGAGATCACCAGGTCTCACGGGGTTAAAATCAAGGTGTGGATGAGGGCAGGGTTACTCTGGGAAGTGATAATGGAGAACCCATACACTATGTAGCTCAGGCAAGCCTAGAACTCAGCAATCCTCCTGCCTCTACCTGTGAGTGCTAGAATTAAAGGTGTGAACCACCACACCAGAGCATTACTGACTGCTGGTGGGCATGAATCACATGCACAGTACTGTGGTCTGTGGTACCAGAGATCGAACTCTAGACCCTGGCCTTGCTAGGCAGGCACCAGAACCACTGAGATAAATCTCTGGCTCCATGAGTCATTTTTTTGAGTCAGTTCAGCCCAGTTTGGAGCTATTATGTAATAGAGGTTCACAAAGGACTACTGTTGTCTTGTTTCTGCTATAAGGTGTGAGAGCCAGGCCTGATGACAAACAGACATACTCTCAGCTACTACAGGATGGAAGTCAAGTTCAGGTCTAGCCTGGGCAACTTAGCAAGAACTTGTCTCAAAATAAAAATTTTTAAAAAGTGCTAAGGCACTTAGCTCACAGGGACAAGCTCTAGATTCAGGACCTAGTACTGAAAAGCAAAGCACAACAAAACAAAACCAGAACTTTTTGGATGGTAAATACTCCTAGTTCCAGGCAGAGCTTGGACAGATGTGGTAGTCACTGACTCCAGACTTAAAAAGAAATGCTGTTATCTGGGTTCCCGCTGGACAGCTTTGAGCTCTTGCCAGGCCCCAGAGGCAGTGATGCCCTTTCCACTGTGACTAGGCACAAGATTTCCCTAAGGACATTTAGAGAGCTCCATATGTCACTGTGCGGGGGGACACTTTGTGTCAATGTCCAACTCGCGTATGAGAAATCTAAAGGGTGAAGGATCATGGCTCCCACACAGGCAGGGTGCTGAGCCAAGCACGGCCTGCCCTGGAGAATCTCTCAGCACCAGGCTCAGCTACCTGAGTACAGGGCAGGCCCAGGCTGGCTCCATCTGTCCACAGCAAGAAGCACCTGCGGGAACAAAGGACAGGCAGAAGGAAGCTGGAGATAGTATAGAATGAAAAAGGGGCGCATGTAACAAGCCAGGATTAAGAGAATTGCAAGGACCCTCCCTAGCACCAAGGACTTAGAGCCAGTCAAGACTGGGCCCTGAGTGAGAAGACTGGCCAAGCCAGATGCGTCTTCACAGCAGACAAGGACTGGCCGAGCCGGGACCAGGCTGCCCCTTCGTTTACTCCCAGGTCCCCCAACCCTCCTCTCACTCTGAGGCGAGCTTCCTAATGGAGGGGCAGCCTCATCAGGCCCCAGCCAGGGCAGGGAAGAAGGTTCACTGTAAATGTGCTGGGATGTTGTAACAATTAAGTACAAGAGGATTGTTATGCCAAATATGAACTGAGTCTTTTCCTTCAGCGGAAGTTACCAGAGGGCTTTTGTTCCTCAAGGGAAGCAGCCATGTGTGTGGAGGGACTCAGTAGATCCAGCCACAGTGAAGAGACTCAGCGAAGCTAGTCTGGGAGCCCATACTGCTCTGGTGCTCTGGCTGTATATTTGGAGCCACGGAACAGACTGGCTTCTTCCTGTTCTCTGAGGGTCTCCTCAGCACCTCCTCCAGTTCCCTCACAACCCTCCCAGGAATGCTCATCTTCAGTGTGCTCTTCCTTGCAGTGGCTGCTGCTTAAGAGCCTTCCTCACCAGCCTGTCACTATCTCACCTTTGCTTCTATTTTTACTAAACAGTCATCAACAGCGTGAGGATCGGAACATCTGGGAGGGGCTCAGTCACGCACACAAATGGCAGCGTTCTGCTTGGATCCCGGTGACTGTGGGAAGACCTTAAAATCATGCATGCCTCCTTCATGAGCTTTCCAGACTGTAGAGTCTGGGAACCGGCCGGAAGGCTGTCTTAACCACCTTTCAAATGTGCCGAAGACAAAAGGGATGAAAGACAAAAAATAAAAGTGAACTTACTGCCTTCTCCTAGGGTAAAGTCTCTGAAACATGGGGTATGCATCTTTGGCTAGAGAAGTCAGGGGGTCATGAGGAGGCACAAGGGGAGAGGGAAGGTGCTGAATGGGGACTCTTGAAATTAATGAGGGCTGACAGCATCAGGACTAGGGCTGGTCTTGAGTAGGCCGGGATCAATGCTAGACAGAGCAGGGTCCGAGTTTAAATCCAGAGTGGTCTGGGAGCAGTCTGAGCCTTTCCTTCACTCAGCAGGAACAATTGCTTTCCCAAGGCCGCATAGCAAGTGATTGGCAGGGCCCACAAACCTGGTCTGCCCACGAGTGGGCGGTGCTATCTATATTCCCTTGTGTCAGGCTGAAGCCACGTGTCTCCTCAGAGGAGGTGAAGTGGATAGATTTTAATACCATACACCTCTCTACTCCATTCTCTGCCAGCCTGTCCACTTGAATTGTCTTGTGTCAATAGGCATCTGAATGGGTACCGTGACTATAAATTCACCCTCCCTTCTACAGTCAGATAGCTTTCCTTTTTTCCCTCTTCTTCCCTGCCTCTTTCTCTTTTTCTATCCATTGTTTGCACTTGTGTTAGGTTTTTATTTTTTATTTTTTTATTTTTTTGCTTTTTGGAGACAGGGTCTCGCTTTGTAGTTCAGGCTGGCCCTGAGCTCACTATGGTGCCCAGGCAAGCTGCCGCGAACTCAGCAATCCTCCTGTCTCTGCCTCCCGAGTGCTGGGATTACAGGTGTGAGCCACCATGTCCGGTATTGTGGTATGCAGTGTTGATTGTTGGTGGGCGTGTCTCCACGCCCAGCATTATATGTGGTTACCGGGGATCGAACTCAGGTCCTTGCGCTTGTGAGGCAGGCGCCGGAACCACTGAGCTAACCCTCCGGCCCTTGTGTTAGGTTTTAAATTAAGTAATCACCAATCTAATAGAGGAGGCAGGATGGTACAGTGAAAATGTGAAGTTGAATGATAAGAGAGTCTAGCAGTATATGGTATGAAAGCCAACACATAGAGGCAGGCATTGCTCTAAGAGCTTTAAATACCTGCTACGGATTGAATGCCTCCCCCAATCCTGAAGGTGACAGTTTTTAGAGATGGACCTTGGAAGGTAGTTAGATGAGGTCATGAGGGGGGCCCTTGGGATGGGATTAATGGTGCTTTAAGTGGAGGGGGTGGTGGGGTGAGAGCAGGAGAGAGTTCTCCACCACAGGAAGGCAAACAAGAACGTGGCCATCTGTAAGTCAGGCAGAAGGCCCTCACTAGAAACTAAATAGGTTAACACTTTGATCTTGGACTTCAAACTTCCAGAACTAATGAGAACTACATTTTTATTATTTAAACTGCCCAGCAGATGGTATTTTGCTATTGCAGCCCAAGCAGACTAATACAAATGATAAAACTCAATTCATCTTCTTCCAAGAGTGTGAGGTAAGTATAATTATTGTCTCCCTTCTATAGATGAAGGAGAAGTAGTAGAGGAGGTACTGAGACAGCCACAAGGGTACAAAGAGTGAAGCTTTGGCCTCTAGGGGAGAATGTAGTTCAGTCCCGGCCAATGTACCCCTGACTAAGGGCCATGCCCTGATGCCCAAGAACAGGATTATCTTCATCTGGGGACAAACATTTTGTTTGTTGAATAAATGGCTACAGCCATGTATAGCTGTGCTTTTATCCCACTTTGGGAGACCAAATCCCAAAATCTCCTCAATTATCAAGAAAACTTTTTCCCAAGAAAGGACAGAGAGAGTTCTTGGCTTCCAACTCCAACTGCACTTCTCTGGAACTGCTGACTTGAGTCACCTCACTTGAGTGCCCATTTCTCACTTGTACAATGGGGAAAATAATTTCATAGAACAGATGTGACCATTTGATAAGGTTGAGGTGTGAGGCTGGCTATGCCACTGATTATCTTCCTCTTCAGGTTGGAAAGGAGCTTATGGTACACCTGTCTTTCTGTCCAACTCGGTAGCTCCTTTCTCATCTTTTTGGTAAGTGTTGGCTTACTGCTTGAGGCACTGGGGGCATCAGGCCTTCTGCAAGGATGGACTGAGTGAGCCACTGATGCAGCAATGCCCATTCTTATCCAGTGACACAGACAAGGGATCCCTGGTGACTGGAGGAGTATACTAGTGATGGTGGTGATCATATGATGACAATTCATTTTTAATTGTGGCCAGTAAGGGCTATGCACCATTCTAAATACATTGCCTCACTTCATTGACACAACAATCCATAGGCTAAGAACTAATTTATGTCCATTTTCAAAGATGAAGAAATCAATGATCAGAGGGGAAAAAATTTTTTGCTCAAAGTACCAAGGTCAATACATGGTAAGACAGAATTAAACCTCAGATCTATTGACTTCAGATCCTGTTAAGTCATCCCCTGAGAATCCAAACCCTCTACAGAGGGGCCAAGTAGGGTTTTCAGGTGATGCCTAAGAGTTCTGATTGTGATGAACCTCACACTTCTTAGACAAGATAAATAGGGTGACCACTGGTCAGCTACATGTATGCAGCTAGGGCACACAGACTCAAGTGGTTAAATCATATCATTCTGCTAAGAAAAACAAGTTTTACGTTTTAATGGACTATAACATCATTTTAAGATATTACCTCAAATTTTAAAGTTACCTTTGATCTAATTTCAAAATATTCTGACTGCTCTTTAAATGTACATTTAAGATGGTTTCCTGCAGGCTGTTTTTATATCTCTTCTCTCCCACTCCTAATGTTGCAATGTCAGGTGGTGGTGGTGGTGTGGGGGGTGGTGCTTCTTACCCAGAAAGCCCTGCCTCCATCAAATGGTCTGCATGTCCTGTGAGTCACTGCTACTGGAACATTACCCACCACTGGTGATGGGCCCAAGAGGCCAGGGCTGTGCAAGTGGAAGGAAAGAGCCCTGACTTTGAACACAAAGGAGCCCAGGAGATGGGAAGCCTGGTCATCCAACAGAGCCTAGTATCTACCAGGCCAGCGCCAGTCCTCTTTGCATGGATCCCTGCCCCAAGCAAGGTGGTGTGGAGAGCCACCTCAACCTTGCCTCAAACTCTCTAGGCCAACTAGATTTCACAACCTCCCAGAGGAGAACCAGCTATTGGCCCTGACCCAGTTTCCAGGCACTTTCCAAATCTCACTTGCTGAGTTTAGCCTCATATCCCTTCCTGAACCAAGTAAATAATTGTGCAAGTGTTATTTATAGATTGACTGAGCCCATCTCCTATTGTATAAAGAGAACTGAGAGTTTTGAATTTGCATATCATGGGACATACATAGAAGAATTTTCACACAAGTGCATCACCGAAGCCTCACGATACCTTCATTACATCATGTTTGCACAGACTGGTGATTAGTGGTAGAAAATGCCAGGACTGGAAATTCTAACCAGGACTCCTGACTCAGACACCAATTTACACATAGCACCAGCTGCAAACCAGAGACAGACTCACAGTCTTCCAAGTCCCTTCTTTCTGGGCTTCTTATGTTGCTCTGTGCAGTGAAGGATCAGTGTTAATAAGGTGTTCCCAGAGGTACCGTCTCAACCCACACCAGCTTTCCATTGTCTGCCATAGTAGGTGGTTGGCAACCCTACACTATCATGTTAGTATTTGCATCAGCTGATTTTGCAATTTTTTTAGGTCTTGTGTCATTTCCTCCATAATGATTTTAAGATCTGCTTTTTAGCTATCAATGTAAAAGGGTTTTTTTTTTGTAATTTATGTTTAATTTTTCTCTCAATTTTCTTGATTATCTACAGAGGGAATTTTCTCTTCCTTTTACATTAAAAATATATCAATCTCTTTGGCATTTACATTTCTTGTGATTTCAACATTCTTCAAATACAAAGAAGAAATAAACCCATGTTGCCTCACAACTACTCTAAGGCAATTAAAATCAGATGTTGCAGTATACAGTTTCTTCTATATCAGTCTTTGGAAAGCTTTAAAGCATGATTTTTAAAATGATCTTCATGGAGTTCTTAAGTAAAGCCTGATTAATACAAAGCTTGAGATCCTGGAGGTGCCACAAACTTAATATTGATTTTAGATCACTCTTATTTTATAGCTATGCAAACTGAAGTCTCTGAAAATTGAGTGACTTGTCTCAGATTGTATAGAAAGTCCTCTTTCTCTAAGATAATCAGGACTGGGAAATGGGGCGAGATGAGCTTTGAACCCATTATAGAGGCAAATGACTCATTTCCTTCTACAGCACTGATGGCTCTCTGGAGGCAGGCTATGTGGCTCTAGCAATTTCCTTCCTTGGAGAGTAAGGGTCCTGTCCTATGGAGTCATACTTTTGGGTATGCTTGGAGTAGGCTCTAAGTCACACTATTTTCAGAACTTGATTAGAGGTTATGAGGACTTCTTCAATACTTTCTGCAGAAGAGCTTAGATCTCTTATGCAAATGCTAGTGGCCTACTCTGAGTTCCCTAATGAAAAAAGTTCACAATATAATCAGATATTCACTCACTAAGCATGATTTATTCCTCTAAAAAGGGAATTGAGCCTAAAAACCTGCAAAGGTAGGAGGCGGGAAAAGTAATGCTTTGCTCTCTCACTTCTATGCACGCAAATCTCATTATTTTTTCATCTCGTTTATTTTTTTCAACTGCTAATTCTTCTAGGAAGTCTTCCTTGATGTCTCTAGCTAGAAAGATGGTCCATTTCTCCTAATTTCAATAATACTTTTTCTCCTGTTTCACTTCTGTGTCTCTTTCATATACTTGGATATTTGTACGTTCATTATATTCCTTCTAAACTCCATTTTGGACTGGGAATTCCTAAACTTAGGGGATACTTTTGGTTTATTTCTTTACTCCATGTTATGTGTCAGTCAGTGGAGGTAAGGCTGTCTTTTGATATCATAAAACCTCACATTACTGAGAAATGAAAGGAACAGCCTCTCTGTTCTGTTTCATACAGGCTTCTCTAGCTCCTGAGCCACTTGTGTGGAGTCAAATTTGTGCCACTTGGGAAGAAGCCTCCAATCTCCTCTCTGCTGTCAGTCTTTACGCAAAACCAACAGCTCTGGCTTAGCATCTATGCCTCTGCCAACCTGCTCTGGTTTCAGAAAATGCAAAGCAGATGTCTTGCTGTGGCACTTTCTAGTATTATTATCCTAAGCAAGTTATACCCTCTGTCCCATTAGGTCCTTTCTCTATGAACTAAACATCATACTCGCCTCTTATGGCTGGAGTTCAGAGGCTTGAAGTTTTAGAACAATAAATGCAATTATAAAGGGAGAAAAGTTTGGAATCTATCTTGGGTTCAGATCTTCACCCCACCTGTTGTTAGGTGAGGTATTTGAATATGTTACTTAATCTGTGTAAGATCAGATTCCTCATCCCTAAAATGCAGAGTGATGCTAGAATTGCTGTAATGATTTAGCCTCCTGCCCTTAAAGAAAAGGGTACTTCAAAGGCTGTGGTGTAGCTGGGTGCATGGCCCACCCCAGCACTCTGGAAGGCTAAGGTAGGGGGATCACAAATCGGAGCCCACACTGGGCAACTTAGTGAGTAACTCCCTGTATAAAAATAAAAACTAAAAACAAGGGTTGAAGATATAGTTCAGTGGGGAGGCCCAGCTGAATCCTAAAAGCCATGTACACATGAAAAGAGTCGTATTGAAATGTAGTCACCAAAGATAGTCATGGCAGCATGAGACCTTCCATCTAACATATTTAGCTGGAAACTTGCCCCAAGAGCTAGATTCGAATTTCTGTCTCCTTGAGTCTAGGTGGACTTGTTAGTTACTCATCATCAACAGAATGCAGCAGCGGTGAGGCTTGGGACCTCCTGGAGTAAGCCACAAGATGCCACGTGGCTTCTATGTTGTTAGTGGGGTTTTTTTGTACTGGGAATTCGACCTAGGAGGTTTTCATAAAGCTACATCTTTAGCTGTTCTTCTTCTTTTATTATTATTTTAAACTTTGAGACAGGATCTTGCTAAGTTACTACATGGCTCAAATTCCAGCGCTTCCTGGCTTAGTCTCCTGAGGGATGGGGTTGCAGGTGTGGCCCTGGCCTCTAAGCAGCCATGAAAACAGTCCACGCAAGGGAGGAAGTTGAGGCCACATGAAGAGGCCGCCAGCAGGTGGCCTGTCAGTGGTCCCAGCCAAGAGCCCGCGCATCCTGCGCTGGTGTGCAAGATTCCCACCCCCTCAAGTTTGCTGCCTCAGCCTTCCAGTCTTCCCAGATATGGACCTCGGAGGAGCAAATTTTTTCCTGCCTTTTCCAAATTCTTGACCTGTGTGTTATTTTAAGCTACAACATTTGCAGTATTTCACAATGGAGCAATAGTTAGGGGAAGGAATTATTACACAGGGAAGTTCAGAGGGGAGGAAGTATTTGCCATAAGAGCATCGCTGCAGAGGTGGGAGAGTCTGTCCTTAAAGCAGCCAGGAGACCGGCAGCAGCTGCCTGCAGGCTCCGCCCCTCGAGCTCCTGACCCGCCCTCCGGCCTCTCAGCCAATGAGAGTCCAGCCTGTGCACCGCCCTCGGGCCCTCCCCTGTCTGGGGTGGAAAAGACTGCTCCCGCCACTTGGGTTTCGCCAGCTTGGAGACGCCGGCCGTGGGGTGTTAGGACCCCTCTGCCTTGTTGGGTGCAGCACTCTCCACACGTGTGGAGCTACTTCTGCCTGGGACTGGGCGGACGGCTCTTTCACTTCCGGTCCTCAGCCCTTTTGCAGGCTGCCTGCACAGAAGTTGCTTCTTGGGCGCATAGCTGTTGCAGTCAGGCCAGGTCCTGTGGTCTGAGACGGGCTTTAAGCCTGATTAACTCACGAGGAAAAGGAAACATGACGTCTGGAGAATAAGATACTGAAGCGCTTCTTAAAAAGAATGGTTTGCAACCTGCTTCGCAAAGCCGAGCGCTCTCTCCCTCCGCCCCCCCTTTTCAGTCCTTCCTCTCTTCGCCTTTTCCTCACTGCTCTTTCTTGCTGTCCTCCTCTACTCCTGTCCCTTCTCTGACTCTCCCCTTCTTGCCTTTCTGCCCTCTTTCTGCTTTGCTCCTTCCATCTTTTAGTACCTTTGGCCCTACGTGGTAAAAAACGTGCATCTGGTGTCCCCAGGGGGCTGGGGGCCGGCCTTCTGCAGCTGGCTTCCTTATATTCTGAGCAATCTTGGTTGGGAAGGGGACCGGCAAGGTCTCAAATCAGAAGAGCCAAATTTTCCCTTGTTGATAGAGGGGCTGGTGGAGGCCATGCTGGGTTTGATGGCTGAGGGTTCCCTGGGGTGTCTCCCAGGCTTATTCGGGAGACAGTTGTAGGCTAACGAAAAAGACTGAGGTCTGTGGATGACTGTTTTGCTCTGAAGGCTTTACGCAGAGCCCTGCACTTGGGGTGAAGGTCTGACTTACTGAGCTCTCCAATGTTGGGCAAACCACTTCACCTCTCCGCCTGTTCTTCTCCCATAAAATGGGATGATGACAGTCGGCTTGCTCCTCAGGGGGCTGGAATGAGGCTCACGCAAGCCAATGAATGAGACAGCATCCTGTAAAACAGAAAGTGCTGTACAAATTTAAATCCTTTTTATTATTGTTGTTACCATGATCGTAATTTTTATGTCCCACTAATGCTTATCTTACAACTCATCAGTATTAAGAAGAATAAGCCCTAAGTGAATGTGATCTTGTTCCTCCCTTGTGCATGAATTTAAGGCATATATGTGGGAAATAAATTTCTGTTTCCAGGGGCCTCTACCAGGCGCCCTACAACTGCTCCAGCCTGCTCCCTTAGGCGTGGCTTGCCCAAGGGATCATGGGAAAGCATGAACTGGCCCTGGAGGCCTGGCCACGCTGCTTTCTGGGATGTGCCCACTTTGCTTCTTGAACTGTGCCCTATTCCTGTATCTGCTCACTATGGTACAAACCCAGCTCCAATCTTCGTACCTGAGACAGAGGCTTCTTTGAGGGTAACCCTATGTTCCTAGCATCCGGTCTCCTCAGCCTTAGGGTTATGTCTCCTCTGATCTCAAACTTCTCTATCCTTGTAGGAGGTAGAGACCACAGACCTCAGAATCTTCAGGGAGCAGGGGTGTCATCTGCAAGCTACGGCCACCTCGTCACCTGCATTTGTTTAGGCAGCTGCTTTGCTAGTGAAACCAGCCTCGTAACCTGCATGGTGATCTCACTAGTCCTCAGATCTTAACCAGAATTCACTCGTGTGAGCAAGCAAAGATTTACAAGTGAGGCAGGAAAGAGCTTCCTGTTCTGGTTTCCTCCTGGGAGGTACAGGAGCATACCTATTTTCAGCTCAGAGCTCCTGACTCAGTGCATGGCCCATTCCTGCTCTGAATCCTGGGGTCTCAGTCCCACCTACTGCCCCCCCCCCACAACTATTCCAAGAGGAGCCATAGTTGCATTACATAGATAAAGAAACTGAGGTCCAGGAAGACAAATGACTTGGCTTTAGTCTGTGGGCTCTTGGAGCGATGGAGGCCGAAGGTAAATGATAGCAGAAGCTGCTTCCATCACTATAGCTGGCTCCTGTTTTGGCTTCACAAAGATGACCGAGGCTTAGCCTCTGCCCCCATGAAGCCCAGAGCTTAATGGACCAGTCACATAAACAAACACCAGCTGCAAGCTCAGGCAGTAGTGGGATAACAGAGACAATCACCCATAGCCCTGAAAATACAGAGGAGCTAGTTGCTAAATTGCCTGCTGGTGGTGGTTGGCATGATGTGGTGATTCTGTGCATGCATGCGTGCATGCGTGTGTGTGTGTGTGTGTTATGGTTTCTAAAAAAGGGAGCCATTGTGAAGAACACTCAGTATCTTTCTGGAGGTCAGAAACCTACAGAGCAAACTCCCACAGCCTTGCCCATGGTGACTATTGCTAAAGAGTACTTCCAAAATGAACCCAGGTAGGCCCTTCTGAATCCTCTGCCACAGAGTATGGAGGTTTCTATCTCTCTGACTGAGGCAAGAAGGCCCAGAGGAGGGACAGATCTCTGCCTCTCCCTGTGGCAGAAGGTCACCTTCCTTTCCACCAGAATCTGCTTCCTAATTTGTCCTCTAACCCGTCCTGCCCACAGGACAAACATTTACTTAGCTCTTGCCATGTGGCAGGCTTTGAGACATGAAAAGCACTATGAACCCATCTCAGCACTTGCTTCAAGACTACCTGGGAGTAGTCATGACTGTCGCCATTGTACAGGGGGGGTCACTGAAGCTCGAACATGTAAGGGACTTGCTCAGGTTCACACAGCTAGAAAGCAGCGGCACTGACATCTGTGCTCAGGTCTTCTCACTCCAGAGCCTGATTTTTTTTTCTCTTACATTGATTACAAAATGTTTAAACATTTAAAAAGGCTGACGATGAATACAGGGTTTGCTGTCCACACAGTCCAGTTAGGAAGTGAAACAAATCCCATTTCATCTTTGCAGAATATTGTCCTGCCCTTTATGACATATAAATGAAGAGGATTTCATAAAGCAATTGAGCAGAGTTGAAGGTTTCTCAATGAAGGCAGCTTTGAGTGGAATCTTAAAAAGAATTTTCTTTATAAATTGAAATCATGTCTTTGGATATTTCAGAGATTGCAGCAAGGAGAGTCTGCAGCTCATAGACTCCCTTGTCTGAGGAGTAACGTAATGCCACAGACATAGATCTCTATTTCCCTTTTTACCTTTAATCAATTTTAACAAGCCAGATGGTCATTGCAAATGGGTCCTCCAGCATCTCCCTTTTCTGCTTTTGCCACTCTGAGGGATTTATTTGAATTCGGCTCCTGGCAGCAATCTCGCACCTTTCCCTGCCTCCATTTGGATCCCTCCCTTACATTCATAGCTGTATCTTCCCCAGCTTCCCTGCCGGAGGGGCTTTCCTTCCACACGCTCTCCCTCCGCACACAGCAGCACTACTGTGGTTTACATATGCCTTGCAGTCATTATTTATGTATGTAATTTCCACATTAGGCCCAGTCTCGCTCATCTATAATCTATGTAACAGTAATCATCATAACTGTGAAGGCTGTACAGTTTCCAAGTACTTTTTCCAGTCACAATCTTATTTAATACCTACAATTTCTCTGGGGTAAGTATTTCTTGTTGTATTCAGTTTTATAGACATAACCATGGAGCTCTGGAGGGCTGAAGCAACTCAGCCAAAGTCCCATAGCTAGTTGCAAGGTTGAGAGCAAGTTTAGTGGTCCTGTTCTGTTACTAGAATAGAGCGTTCCTTATATGATTAAAAACTGAGGTTTCTTATGATTTTGTTTGAATTCCCAACAATCAATTCACATTCTATAGCTATTTATCAATCGCATCATATGTGCCAGGAATTATGCTGGGTTTTAGGGAGACCCCAGTGAATAAGAGAATTCTTGTCTCATAGGGTTTAGAGGGTAGTAGGGAGATAGATAATAGACAAGGAAACAAAAATAAATGCAATGTGGTAGGTTGACTCCCTCCCCTCATACACTGTCATATCCATATCCATAATTACATAATTATATTACATTAATATATCATATATATATTTTGCGATATCTGGGATCAAACTCACAACCTTGCACTTTCAAGGCAGTGACAGTACCACTGAGCTAAATCCCCAACCTCCCCCCATATCCATATTCTTATCTTTGGGACATGTGAAGGTTATATTATGTGGCAAAAGCTCCTACCCATTGTACCTAAACTGAGGGCTTCCAGATGTGGGGTGAGCCTGATTATCCAGGTGGGGCCGATGTTGGGACGAGAGTCCTTAGAGCAGTGAGGAGGTAGGATTCGAATCCGAGAAGATCTGAGGGTGGAGACAGAGCTACACTGGACAGCTCTAAAGCTGTGGGTGGAGGAGGCCATGGAAGGAAGGCAGCCTTTGGATTCTGGTAAAGACAGGGACAGGAGCCTCCAGGAGAACGCAGCCTACCCACCCACTCTAGACTTCTGACTTCCTGCACTATCAGAGCATAAATCTAGTTTGCTTTCAGGCACTAAGTTTGCAGTAATTTGTTACAGCTGTAATAGGAAACTAATACATAAGGCAATTTCAGATTATGATCAAAGCTATGAAGAGAGACATTAAGCTGAGGTAAGGACTGCAGGGGCACTCTCTCAGTGGAAGGGAGAACCCAGCAGGGGCGCCCTCCGGGCAGAGGGACCGGAGAGGGGGAAAGGACAGGAGGAGGAGCAGAGGCAGGGCTGGTGTGGCCAGACTGCAGTGAAGCACATTAAAGTGAGGCAGGAGAGAGACGAGAGTCAGATCATGCAGAGCCTTGTAGGCCACCAAGTTTGGAGTTTTGAAATAGAAGAAACGAGGGAACTCTCGAATTTTAACTGTGAGAGTGGTAAGTTTGCATCGCATTGCTCGAAGTTCTCCGCATGAAGACCCTTCCTTTGGATGAGGGGAAACTCAGGCTGGGCAAAGCAAGTTTATCTTCCAGGTTAATGCTCTGTATTCTAGAACATTCTTAAAATGTGCCCCATCTTTGGTAGGAAGGTGGACATTTTTCCCCTCACAACATGTCACTCCAATCCTTCAAGGGGCAAGTGCCCTCGTATAACTATGGGCGGGAGACTGAGCTGTCACCTGGGCCATGATTATTAGTGAAGGCTGAGCCAAGTCATATGGGTTCTCAGTGTTAGTGACCTTACTCATGCTCCTATACAGGAACACTTGAAATACTACTTTACACATTTTGCCAGTGATTTGCTTTTACCTTTAGATGGGAAGCTGTATGAAACCATGATGATTTGTACTTTTATCCTTATATTTCCAGATTCAGTCTCTGGTCCATGCTCAAAAGATACTCATTGAAAACATAAATAACAAGTCAATAAGCTAGGCCTACTCTCTCTCTCTCTCTCTCTCTCTCTCTTTCTTTCTTTTTTTTTTTTGATAGTGAGTGGAAATAGGAGGGGAAGACCAACAAATAGGAAAATACAAACCTCAAAACAACCTATGGTTAGACCTGTTTGAAAATAAGAATTTGTTACAATGAAGTTTACATGAAGGAGCACTGTGGATTTAAGCAACCTCCCTGGCATGTAAAACACTGGGTGAATCCAAAACCCAGAGGCCAGTGTTACAAAGAGTACATAAAAAGCATACATGTATAGACCTAACACACTCACCAGGCACCTTCACTCACTGCACGTATTAGGCACATCTGCCCACATCTGGCCTTCCAACTTTCTGTCCAATCAGAGTAAGTGTCTCTTACCATTTCCCAGTAACCCATAGTTCCGCAGTCCATTCCCTCAGAAAGCTGCAGGTGTTTTACTGCATAAAGTAGCATGTTTATTACAATATTTAAGCCTGTAATATATGTAAAACAGGACCAGTGTTGTAATAAGTTCCTATCTTTCTTTGAAAAATAATGACATCGGTGAAATTTCTGAGTGCTGTGCCCTAACTGTGCTTCCTCCACAAATTCTGTGGTTTTAGTAGGTGGATTTGCACAGTGCCATGATTTTTCAGAACACATGTACAGCATGTAGGGAGAACTGACTGTCCTTTCTTCTGTCTGTGAAACAAGCAAAACAAGAAAATACGCACAGTGATTAGTGAGGGATAGGAATCAAACCAATAAGCACCAAGAAGGATTCACGATGTTCTTCTGGCTCTGGTGGATAAGATAATCTTATTATGTATTAATTCTTGCATTCACCCTTTCATTCATATATTCCAAAGATATTTTAATCAAATGCCTACTATGTGCCAGGTCCTGATCAGACAGCAGAGAACAAAACTTGTTCTTATAAGCTTTAGGGTGAAAGAAAATAATATGTAAACAAAAACTAATGATAATTCACCTTAATTACAAATCAGGCACTGTGATCAACACTCTAAATACTTAATTCTACTCAATCCTTTCAATAGCCTAGTGGTTACTGGCAGCTATTACCAGTACGTGAGGGAGACTTTACTATTCTTTCCATTTTCCAGATGAAGATACTGAGGCTCACAGCCAACATTCACAGCTCAGCAGTAAGACTCCAGAGTCTGCTCTCAACAATGCTCTGGCCATTGTGCCGCGGTTTGTTTACTTCCAGAAGTGAGGCGCACCCTGCCTTTCTGTACACTTCTTCCATCTTTGGCGAGCTCTCAAAGAGGGAAAGTACCCTAGAGGTCACTGCTTTTGGGGGTGCACAGCGAGATGATGGGCAATCTAACACCACATTAGATTGTTGGGCATAAGATTTTCTAAGGAAACTGAGAGACTGGCCAGAGGAGAGCAGGGAGGAAGAGAGAGGGGGATACTGGGACTTGGTGAAGAACAGGTGTATCTATGAGGGAGCAGTGGCCATGAGGGAAGCCCTGCAGAGGGTAGTCCCAGGCTTTGAGAGGCTGGAGAAGCCTTCTATTTGGTGTTTTTCAGGCATTTCTTGCTCTGTGGTGATGTGAACTGTACCACTACCCAGACCTTCATAAAGCCTGAGGGACACTGGGAAAGATCAAAGCTCAAGTTCGCAGGGCATGATTCTCACTGGCCCGAGTAAGGGACACAGAGGACGGAAAGGCCCCGAGGCACGGGGACGGTCAGTCACTTGGGGTCATCCTTCAGCAACCAACTGTGCAGTGAGGAACTTCCTAGTTCTGGGGGATTGAGGACCTCAGGGGTATAGACTGGGCTGTTCTGAACTCTTTTTATGCAAATCCACAAAGACAGAGGAATGTCTGATGGCCTGGGTGTTAACGGTTGATAGGAACAGGTTCTTGCAAGTCAGAACACGGGATGTGACTCTGGTTTGGCAATTTACGACTTCAAGCAGAAGTGACTTGTACCCAGTACTTGTGCCTCAGCTTTCGACATTCCCAGCATGAAATGACCCCTGTGCCTTTGCGGGCTACTCTGACTGAATGCATGTAAAACATTCAGCACAATGCTTGGCTTCATAGTCGACCAATCAGTGCAAGTTGTTAGAACCAGCTCCAAGGATGGAGTGTAAACAAAATAAAACTTTTGCTCCGATTAAGGTTCACATCCAGTGCCACGATTTACAACCTCTATTAGCACATATAGCTGAGTTTCTCTGGTCCTCCGCAAAACAGGTGAAGGAAAGCCTGTCTGGGAGCCTGTGGTGGGGGTTAAATGAGTGGGTAAGGCAAGGATGGCAAAACTTTCAGAGCTTTTAGGCCTACAAGTGCTGCCCTGCAGCGTGTGTGCCGTAGGTTTCCCGCCCCTGGTCTCAAGTGTACCTAATGCAAAGCTGGGCACCTAGGAGACGCCCAGGAATCAAACCCCAGCATGGTCCAGGGGGTGTGTTTTATGAGTTAGAGAAAGGTGCCCCTTCTGCTGGGCAAAGGACTTTCCGTTTTCAATCCCGTTCACCACCTGCCCTGGGTACCTTGAGGCCCGTGCGAGTTGGACATCCGCAGGGCCTGGCTCACCAGCGCTGAGATGTTAGGACTGTTCCTTAATATTCTTTGCCTCTGACTTGTCACCTGACTCAAGTCTGTTTGCAGGTTGCGAGAACTCGGTCCCCTTCTGAATCAGCTCTCTCCCAGTTCCAGCTGTCCTCCTTGTGACCTGCTTTCTCCATTCCCCTGCACACTTCCACCCTCAGCCCCTCAGCAGGAAGCACCCTGGCCTCTCCCGCAGCCGGCTGGCGACCCCTTGGCGGAGGAGCCGGATTAAGGACCTCCAACCTCTGCCTCCGCAGAGTCATCTAGTGCTCCAGTCGCCCACAGCCCTCAGAAGGCGGCACACACTGCCCTAAGGGGCGCAGAGCCTCAGAGGGGAGCCCAGTTGGCTGCGGAGCCCTCCCAGGTTATTTTTAGTGTTTGACCACACAGGTGCCAGGAGAAAATGCCAAGCTGGAAGGCAGCCTGCCCGCCCAGGGCTGCACTCCAAGAGGCCTGCCTGCGACTCCCAGCCCGGCCCTTCATGGCTCTTCTGCCCGCCTGGTGCGGCGTCCAAGCTTCGCCGAGGTGGCAGCGGTCCCTCTGACGGAAGCCAGAAAGCGCGGGGAGGACGGCAGCCCCTGCGGCCTGGGCTGGCACTCCAGCTGAGCGCCTAACTCGGGGCAATCCCAACACCAGGGGACTCAGCTCTCCTTGTGCTTCCACTGGGCCCGAGAAGTGCCAAGCGGCTCGCTGCTGCTCCTTCTCTGGGGAAGAGCTCACTGTCCTGTCTTGGTTGTTGTTTGCTTAAGAATATTTATTAAGCAGAGCAGTGAAAACTGCAACCAGAGGCCGTGGGTGGCTTCCTTCCTCCTCACTGTGTATGAGGTTCTGGACGAGGTACCCTGGGGCCTCATTTCCTATCTGCTAGTGGGAGTAAGGAAAGCACCCCACAGAGGGAAGTCATCGCCTGATTGACAGGGAGCACAGAAGGCACTTGGAATCCAGCTTGGCTCACAGGGCACACTCAGGTGCTATGACTTCCATTGCTGGGCTGGCGTTTGACATGTTTCCCATCTAATCCTCCAGCCATTCAGCAAGGGATTAGTCCCATTTTTCAGATGAGAAAATTGAGTCCCAGAGAAACCAGTGAAATTCCTAAAGATACACAGGTAGGAAGGGCAGGCGGCAGGGCCTGAACTCAGGCTCTGCCCTTCCCTGTCCAAAGTCCTTTCCTCAGCTGGACTGGAGCTTGCTGTGGGGCTGTGTCTCTGGGAGTAGAGGGGACAGTGGTCCAAGTGATTGTATGTGTGTGTGTGTGTGTATGTGTGTGTGTGTAATGTGTTGGGAAGATTGATTTGGAAGAGTAAGAAAAGAGGCTAGCAAGAATCAGGCTCCTTGTCCTCCCCCGAGGCTGTCCATGTGTCAGTTACCAGGGAAGTTGACTCAGAGTCATCCAGAGACCCTCCTGCACACGCCTATGTTAGGAATTCCTTGCCAGCCACACCTCTGCCCGGGACATGAGCTGTGAAACCCGGGCTGCCCACTATGGTGGCCTCTGCTGGCGTGGATGCAGCCTGTTCAGCCTGGCGTTTGGCTTCTGTCTCTCTCAGCCCCACTGGGTTTGCCTTATCCCTGACCCATCTGTCTTCCAGTCGCCTGTCCGGTGCCCCCTTTCTCTCTTTGCCACTGTTTCTGCCTGGCTTAGACCTGCTGCCTTCTGCAGGACCTTCGACACAGCTTACTCTCTCTCCTCACGGATACAAGGCTAGGTCGTGCCTCTCACCCTCAGGGGCTGCCTGAGGAGGTGACCCCTCTGATGTGAGTTCCAGGGGGTCACTTCCCCCTTTACCTTTTGTCCTGGCTTCCCAGCTCAGAAACTGAACACTGCGAACATCTAGTTCACACCCAAGTCCCATCTCCAAGTCCCTGCCTATCACCAAGTACCTCTTGGAGGGATCTGATAATCTCCAAAGACGTGTCCCCAGGAAATAGGTCTTCAGATTACTAATGGGTGGGAACTTGCATAGGGTGATGTTTATGAGAAAAGCACCACATAGCTCAGCCAGTTCATTCACTGCAGGGCATCTCAGAGCGTCTCTGCACAAAAGCTTTGCAGGTAATCACAGGCAGGCTGCCTCGAGCCCAGCCTACGAGTGCTCGTGGCCACGGACATGGCTCTGACTCTGTGGGACACTGCTGTGTGTTGGAGTTATGTGCGTCACGCCATCCCCACACCCCAGAGGGCAGGGTCTGTGCTCACAGCCTGCTCAGTGAGTGAGGAAACTGAGGCACAGGGAAGTTAAGCAGCTTGGTTAGATTCACGTAGTTGGATGGCAGAATAACCAAGTTTTCCATGCAGCCGTGAGGCTGTGAAGCTGGTGTTGGTAGCTGCAGCCCCACGCCCACATTCAGAGGACCTCCTGTGTCCAGGCCTCTGAAATGCAGCCTCCAGTCATTGTTTCGTTTGACCTTCCTACCAACCCCATGCTCATTAACCTCAGCTTTATTGTTACAGAGACAGAAGGAAGAGAGCACACACTGGCCAAGAGGCGCTGGAGAGAGCTTTGAGCTCCAGGTTCTGTGTGACTCATGGGTCTCTCACTTGTCTTGCTCTGAACAGAGCAAAGAATACTTATGTCAAAAGGATCTCACACTGTGTAACAGGGGTGGCGAACCTACAGCACGCATGCTGCCGTGAGCTGTTTGTTATCACGAAAAGCTCTAAAATGTTTGCCATCCCTGGAACAGAACTTACACTGGAAATGTTTCTCTGACTCTCTGAAAGTACCACTGCTAAATTCTATCATCTGTTTTTCTTTTTCTTTTTTTGAGGCAGGGTCTCGCTTTGCAGTTCAGGCTGGCCCTGAGCTCACTATGTAGCCCGGGCAAGCCTCGAACTCAGCAATCCTCCTACCTCTGCCTCCTAAATGCTGGGATTACCCAGGTGAGCCACCACACCCAGCACTGTGGTATGTGCTACTGATTGCTGAGGGGCATGAGTCACCACCCCAGTATTGTTGTATGAAGTGACTGGGATCAAACCAGAGACCTAGTGCTCGCTGGGCAGGTGTGAGAACCACTGAGCTAAATCTCCGGCCCATCATCTGTTTTTCTATATAGAGACACTACCTGTGCTAGTCCCGGGGCCTGGCGTGCCCTCTCTCTCTCCAATGTTTTTGACTCCAAGAAAGATCTAAAATAAGGTCCCATCTCTTATCTTTCCCAGACTTGCTCCTTCCAAGCAGCTGGTCCCCAGTTTGTACTTTCAAGGCACACTATGAACACTCACTATGCAGCCATAGGTAGGTAGAGTGTGAATTCTTTCATTTCCCCTCTCCATTCTTCCTTTTATTCATTCACTTCACAAGTATTTATTGAGCAAATACTAATTACCTTGTCATTTTTTTAGATCCTAGAGGTATAGCACTGAGAAACCAGACACCCATTTAGACCCTCATGGAATGTACACTGTTGCTGAGGAGAAGATATCCGCTAAGAAAACTGTACTTAGAATCTTTGAAGGTGAAGGTGGTTGGAAGGGCAGGGAGTGGGAAAGGTCTCACTTTTAAACAGGGTGGTGAGGTTGTAAGGGTTTGCTTTTTGTTTTTTACAAGGTCTCATTCCGTAGTTCAGGCTGGCCCTGAGCTCACTATGGAGCCCAGGCAAGCCTTGAACTCACAGCAATCCTCCTGCCTCTGCCCCCTGCATGCTGAGATTGCAGGCGTGAGCCACCACGCCCGGCAGAGATTGTGAGTTTTGAGCAAGGTGGGAACAGACGACTGAGGCAGGAGGAGCAAAGGGATACAGAGGTCCATGCCAAAGGTGCGGTCTGGTCAGTGGAGGTGCTGGACAGCTGGCCGTTGGCAGGCAGGTGGCAGGAGAGACGAGGCGGTGCCTCAGGGAGGTGGGCAAATGTGGATTGCTTAGGGGAAGTTTCACACTTTTTTAGTGTGTTATTTCCAAATTTTTCATTGCATTTTCAAGAGGGAGAAACTTAATTATGAACCAAAATACGTGTGATCACTAAACACATAATCAGTACCTGAAATCCAGGGAGCAGGGAAAGCCCCGGGGCAGAGCCTCTTCCCTTTGGCCCAGGGTGACCTCCTCCCTTCTGGGTCTCTGTTCTGTCACTTGTATAAGGGACCCCGGTCCCTTTGAATTCTCGCTCTGTAATGTGGTGGGAGCCTCAGGCTGCTTTTCTGTGGAAGGTTAGGATATCTTCTCTCTTCTCACCTTTGATCAGGGTGTCAAAGCAAACAACAGAGGTATCTCTGTTTTTTAAAAAATAAAACTAGAGTCCAGACTTGATGAAAACTAGTTTCCCTGGAAGCTCCATTATCCTACGGTAGTGACCCAGCAACTCTGTGTGCTGGGGAAGGGGGTTATTTCCTTTGACTGCTCCACGGGTAATGAGTAATGTTGTGGCGGGTACCGACAGATCCCTTTTACTGAGGTGGTACAGGAAACTGCCTCAGAAAGGCCAACTGACTTGGCTGCGGGCACACAGCTAGTGAGCTGAGGACTCGGGACTCTAACTGCAGGAGGTATGAGCTCCCGTTGATCGCCCAGTTCCCCCCAAGGGCGAGCTGAGGCTAAGTTCACAGACGGGGGCAAAATGCAGCCAAAAATGGAAAACCAGACAAGATTCTCAGCTGATCACTGAGGCTACTCTGGAACGAGGCGGAGCCAAAATATGAAGGAGTGGGACAGGATTGTCCCATGTCCACGCCTGGGAACCAGAACTGCAGACTGAGGCTCCAGCCAGGGCACTGCGGGACGTCCAGAAAGGGGTCTGCGGATGGCAAAGGACCAAGGTACCAGCTTTACTTAGTGAAACACAGTACTAAAAGTATTAAAATAACATCAAGAATCCTACCGACTGAGAGAAAAGATATAAAGACAAAGAAAGAATAGAAAATAATTATACACACACACACACACACACTGTATTAAAATAAAGGAACTAAACAAAACTATCTTTATTAATATTTCCATACTAGTGATAAGATAGATGCATTGGAATTAGATATGGAAAAATGTAATATTCTGCAAAGAAAACTCTAGGGAGGCCCAGGGAGTTATGAAGGTCATTTCTCATTAAGGGTGAACTTTTCTGTTCTTTTCTCCACTGACTTCATCCTAACTAAAGCCTCTGCCAGCGCCAGCAATTCCACACTCTTTTTGTGTGCTGGAGACAGACTGTGCCACCAAATGCCCCCCTCAGCTAGTCAGTGCCAGGCTATTTTTAGGTCTTCCAAACAACTAGTGGGTTTGTTGTCCATTTTCTGGTAAGCTTTTTAGCTGCTCTGAAGTTAAACGGCACATAGCATATTAACTGTGAAAGTCTTGGACATCTAAAGTGGGGAAGTAGGTTTTGCTTGACCCGCACCTCAGGAAGAAGGAAAGAAGACTGAGCGCCGGATGGCTGAACCGGAGACCCTTACTCAGGCGGACTTCAGGTCCTGACATAACCTGAATTTCCCAAGGAGCTGCTTGGCTGTAAGTGTGAAGAGCGTGCCCACCCCTGAAGACACATTACTGCCCAATGACGGGGTCGGGACTGTTGGAGGATGAAATGAGATGCTGCTGGTGTGGTTCCCCCCAGGAGAAATGTGTTTTGGATGACTAAAACAGTGCATGTGGAACGCTCAGCTTAGGGGACCATTGTTGGGGGAGGGCTACGGGTTGAACTGTGTTCCTCCCAAAAGGAAATGTTGGAATGCTGAACCCCAGCACCGCGGAATATGACCTTATTTGGAAATAGGACTCAATGGGGTCAGCAAGATGAAGTGAGATCATTAGGGTCATTCGTCACTCTGGGTGTCTGATTCCTCATGAAAAGGACAGATTGGACGCAGAGATACACATACAGAAACTCCACGTGGAAGCGAAGGCGGAGATCAGGGTGAGGTTTCCACAACCCTAATATTGCCAAGTGCTGCCCAGGAGCCACCAGAAGCTGGGAGAGAAGCACAGAGCAGAGTCTTCCATAGAGGAGGAAGGATAAGTATATATATCAGCTGCAAGAGATTGGTGTACGAAGAGATGTTCAGTATTTGTTATGGGTTGGTCAGCAGAGTTAGTAGGTTTTTTTCAGTACCTATTTGTGAGGTGTCATGAATACATTCATCCTGGGGCTGCCACGTATACTTATTGCAATACTACTTATCTCAGAATAAACTAATCCTGATGAAACCTTTCAGCTTACAGAAATGTGAGACAACATATCTCAGATGTGTAAGCCACTCTATTTGTAGTGCTTTGTTATGGTATCACCAGGGGTGGGACACAGGGAGAATTAGTAAAATGATATGCTGCATACAACTCTGGCTCTCGCCTAGCTCAGACCATGAGGTCAATGAAGTCGTACAGAATGTATAATACAGAGGAAATACCTCACTTGGTATCTCATGTGCAGGAGGTATTCATTTCTGGTTAAATGAATGAGTGAATAAGGTTATAAGTAAATATGCTTCCTAGAGTTTGACATATGGTTAGATGTTCAGTGACTATTTGCTAGTGGGATGGTCATCAGAGCTAATAGCTTTATATTAGTACATGTTTATGATACATAAATCATTGTAGGGAGTTGGAATATGCATCTATTTTACCTTAGTCTTTTTTACTCCCCTTTCCTCTTTTTCCTGCCATCCCTAGATCACCTTCCAATTTTCCAAAGGTCTATTTCACTGTGTCCCCTCATCTTTTATTTTGTTCTTTAAATTATTTGTAATTTGAGCATGCAGCTTTTACCATGACCCAGGCAATATCCCAAGTGATCAACATATGTATATCTTCATTCAATCCTTACAACAGCCAAATTATTTATCCTATTTCAGAGGTGAGGAAAGTGAAGTTCAGAGAGGTTAAATAACTTTCCAAAATCCACCCGGCCCTTGAGTGACACAGCTGGCCTTAAGATCTGGTATCTAGAACTAGGTCCAGCCTTTGCCAGTTCGGAAAACCGTAGGCAAGGACTCAGGCACACAGGCGGTGAGTGCTGTTGAACGCCAGTGAATGGATGGAGACAGCCCTGGGCAAAGTAGGGGTGCAGGGCCACCCCGAGGGACCTAACAGTCACCCTTTCTCTTCTGATACATGGTCTCTGCACACCTTTGGCCTTCATACTCCTCATCGGGTTAGCTGGAGTCAGGGGGTCCTTGGAGCAGAGGCCCCAGCAAGTCAGTCCCTGATTTGCACCCTGCTCTGCTGGGCTCCAACGAACTTGGTGCCACACAGGGGAGCGAGGCCGAGAGTATGTCAAGGCCTGTCTATTGAAAAGCCGGGAGCTGAGTGCCCCTCCCCCATAACTCATCCCAACCCGGGCACAGAGTGCTGACGCAGCACCCCCCCCCCCCCCCCCCGCAGGGCCGGGCAGGCTGTGCATCTCCCTTTCCTAGCACAGCTGTGCTGCGCCGAGTTCCAGCCTTGGCACTGATTTACAGTGTCACGGGCCGGTGTCCTCCACCCTGACCACTGCTCTTGGCTACACATTTAATTATTTAAACAGATTTTACATTTTATGAGTGTGCCCTCAGGCTTGGCAGAGGAAAGAGAATCTTAGGAAATTGTTTTTTGCATGAAACATTAAATTGAAATATGCAAGGACAGAATACAGGAAACGTTCCAAATTTCAGAGTGAACATGGCATTCAAGGCCCTTTCTACTATTTTTTTTTCAGCTCCATCTCAGTTGCTTCCTCCCCTTCCATAGCAAACGGCAGGTTTTCCCTGTCTGTGACAAGAAGTAATACCTGACCATCCCTGCAGTCTGCTGTTTGCCTCTGCGGTCCGCCCTCCTCCCCACACTCACTCACCCGTTCACGCTTAGGACTTAACTGTGCACCTGGCGCCACGGTAGGGCTTTGGATGTACTGGCGAGCCAAGCACACACCTCCCCTCCTCAAGGAGCTTCCGCTCCGCAGCAGAAGACTCCTGACTCGTCCTTGCTATGCTCTTCCTGAGGACCCGGCCATGCCCTCCCCCTGGCCGCCTCGCCTTTCTGGGTGAAACCTGACAACCGTGTGACTTGCCATCTCAGAGCCCGAGCTCGCGCTGCCCTCACTTCCTGGAGCCTGGAGCCTCTTTTCTCGGGCTGTGAACTTCCGTGGTTGGGGACCGTCCGATGCGGTGTCTATCCCAGCGCCTCACACACCGCTTGTCCTGTCGAAGACGCACCTGCTTCTCCTTGTGGCCCCGAGGCCCCTGTGAGTTGCGTCTCCTGACATTTCCCGAACGATCTCATTGTTCGCTGAGTCATTCAACAACTCACACTCTACATGTATGTGCTGAGCACCATGACACTCGAGGCCCTGTCTCAGTGCTGGGACCTGCTGATGGGGTCATACCAAGTCCCGCCCCTGGCACGCTTACGTGGAGACCGTGGAGATGGTGGTACATGGCCGCGCTTTAGTTACCAGCTCCTTAAACGGCGGTGGCCAGCTGGCAGCCCAGGGAGCTACGGTGCGCACAGCAGGGCCCAGGGAGGGTCCATACTAAACCTCAGGTGAGGCTGGCCTGTGCTTCTCCCGCCAGGCTCAGAGGACAGGACTGGGGAGAAAAGAACCTCACCAACCTCCCTGCTCCCTGCTTTCTAGGCCCATGTAAACCAGGGAAAACAAAGTCCAAGGCTATTAAAATAATAATGCAAACAATCTATATTTTTCATCTTAAAAGCACTGAATGGAGCATCCGATTAATCTTCCCAGTACCCTTGTGTGTAGGTAAGTATACATTTTTGCTCAGAGTTGAACAAACTGAAACATGAGGTGATTAAACTATTGGCCTGCAGCTAGAGGGAAAGCGAGGTTTTGAGGGAGGCCTGGATTCATCAGTCCTCAGTTATTCTGAGCAGTTTTCAGACTCCGGGGGCCATGTCCCTGCGCTGGGCAATCAAGTGGCCCTGCCGGGGTGGCCGCTGCAGCGTGGTGAGGAGCAGCTGGAGCTCTGCAGGCACAGACCCTACGGCTCTCGGAAGGTGACTTCTGGCAAGCGGCTCAGACTCCTGGGGCTCTAGTTTCCTCGTCCAAAAATGGTGAGAATAACGTGGGTGCAGGCTCCTAATGGTGAAAATAAACGAGGTCATACTTGTGTAGTGCTTAGCATGGTGGACTATAAAACATTTTATTTTTATATCTATGTGAAGAGGGGGGGCAACATGAATACACACTCCAGTACAAAAAAACAGTGGTGGGGCCAGAGGATTAGCTCAGTGGTTCCTGCGCCTGCCTCGCAAGCGCAAGGTCCTAAGTTCTATCCCCGGTAACCACATACAGTGCTGGGGTGGGGGGAGACTCACGCCCACCAGCAATCAATACCACGTACCACAGTGCCGGGCGTGGTGGCTCACGCCTGTCATCCCAGCACTCGGGAGGCAGAGACAGGAGGATTGCTGAGTTCGAGGCTTGCCTGGGCTACATAGTGAGCTCAGGGCCAGCCTGAACTACAAAGCGAGACCCTGTCTCAAAAAACAAACAAACAAACAAAAAAACAGTGTGATGTTTTTTCAATCCATGATGATACTTTTGCTTGGGGGACTCTAGAGGATGGTGCATCTCACAGAAAACCCACTACATTGCTGGCCTTTGGGGAAGAAATTGAAAATGCATATGCAGCCATTTCACTGACCAAGCAGCAGTGTGCCGCACTAATAAATGTCTGGAAGCTAATGGCCACCACTTTGAGTATCTCTTGTATCTGTAGAGACCAAAGGTAGCTTGTATTAATCTCATGATGTCTGAATATATTTAGTATTGAAATATTTAGACAGGTTTTTCTTTTCCTGAAGCTTGTTAGATTTATTCTTTTATGGTGGAGGGTATAGACCTTGCCCCCTACGAGCTCTGGTGAGGAGGTACAAGGCCTTTCAAATGATGGTCATAACTGCACCCTTAGATCTACCCAGGGCCTGGTTATTCAGGAGCCATGCACCAGCTTAGTCATCACAGCAGGAAGAGCAGCAAGTGTCTTCCTATAAATAAAGCCACGGGTGGCACCAGGCATGTAATATGCATCCTTTTGTTCAACCCTCACAACACTCTTAAGAAGCAAGAAAAAATATTCCAATTTTATAGACAAGGAAACTGAGATTCAGAGAAGGAAGTGATTTTTTAAAGGGGTCATAATCAAGTATATAATTGACCATTTCCAGTTTTTATATGGCAAAGAGACTATTTGTAACTAAAGAGAGATTAGGAAAAAATAACTAAAAGTCAGGCTCACCATCCAGTTTATTATAACAAGCTGTGTGGACTTTTAGACTGTCCCTGAGCTTTCTGTGCAACTTGAGGAGAACAATTATTTACACAATCTCTGTGATCAAACCAGACTGAGACATTATAAGAGCAATATGAACACAAGAAGATACCATTTAATTTCAAAGATATCAAAACTGAAGCATTTGAATTGTGCATGGTGCTTGGAAATGTTGATAATTATTATCATTATAATTGCCATTCCATTTCTTCTGGGCACTTGGCATATTCCAGCTACCAAGGTGTTAGACACAGACTATCACACTGAATCCTTACAAAATCTCCACAAATAGGCATTTCCCTTCCCCATTTTAGGCGTAAAACACCGAGGCATGCCAACAAGTTCCCAGGGATATGGAACTTGCACAAGGTCATAAAGCCATCAGTGTGAGAACTGGGTCTTAACTCCTGGGGGCTGTGGAGGGACGGCACCAGGCCTGGGAGAGGCTGGTCTGGAGGCTCTTTTACCTCCTCCCATGTGTTGCAGATAGTTTTCTCCTCCAGCAAGAGTGAGAATTAATAGCTGGAGAGTTGGAAAAGTCACTCTTTGGTTCGCACATTTTACAAGGCTGTCTTGGGAGGGGGCTTAACCTCTGTCTGCACCTCCACTTCCTCACTGCCCACGTAGGCCTGCCTCCCAGGGGCGTGTCTGGGTTATTAATGATGGCAAAGTGATGTGAGAGCACTGAACGGAGATTCATGAGAACGCCAAGTACAATCAATCTCTGGAAGGATCTGACAAGGCCACACAGAGCTGAAGGACACAGGGACCCTCTGGTGTGCAGGGCCAAGTTTATGAGCTTTTGTGCTTCTTCTACATCACATTCCTTCAAAGCCTTTGCATGGTAGACCACGTGGCAGGTGAGTGAATGGGCATGAAGGCTACAGAGACCCATTGGATGACTAGGAAGAGAATGAGAGTTGGGCCAGGGAAAGACACACTGCCTGCAATTGCCAGAGCTCACCAATATCACAACTCCCCCAACTCCCCAGTTTTCTTTGCAGTGAGGTGCGTCCATGGGACCGAAACTGTCCAATGAAATGTGAGTGAACGATGTATGTGGTTTCACTTAGCTTGGACTCTAGAGATCTTCCTTTGGGAGCTTCATTTCTTTCTGCTAGAGCAAAGGCCACACAGCAAGAGGTAGGAGGCACCAGAGAGGCTTCCTTTCTATCGACAGCTCTTCCCATCCCTCACGTTCCCAGCTAAGCTCTCCTTCTTGTCAGATCAGTGGTGACGTTAGATTTTAATAGGAACAAGAACCCTACTGTGAACTGCTCCCTGTGTAAAGGGGTCTGTCTAGGCTGCATACTCCTTCTGAGAATCTAACGTGTTCATATTAGAAATAAACTGTACAATGCAAAAATATTAGAAATAAAGCAGGCAGTAAACAGAATGCACTTAAGTCACCCTCATCTTGATTCCCAAGTGATTCATTTCCTTCAAACCTCAGTTGTCCCTCCCATCTGTGTTTAATTCATATCTAACTGTTCTAGAGTTGCTTCAACTCTGAGTTGCACAAGATGGAATGAGGAAGCCTTAGAGACGACCATCAGACCTTTCACCCAGTGCTTCACCAGCTGTTAGGGATTGTCAGTGTTATGCCATAGAATAAATCCTGCCCTAGCATGTGTGAGCATGGAAATGGAAGGAAGGCCCAAATAAAACTGGTTTTAATGATTCAGGGGCACAAGTTTACTGAGTTAAAATGAGTTTCTTTCTACTTAACACAATACTACTGCTAGCATGAGCCACTGGTGTTACATGCACAACTGTCTGCATGGGATGGTACCATAAAGTACTACAAGCTACTTGACAGGACAATCATGCATGTATGGCCCCCTCATGAGTGTGTCAAAACATTTAGCACAGTTTTGATATAAATGTGTAGAACTGAAACTTCTACATTTTGACACAGCACACGAATAAGCAGCACCAGATTTTTCTTTCCATGTTATCTAAGCTAAAAAAACCAAAAAGCCACAGAAAAGTTCAGAAGTAGAACATTTTTAAGCACACGTGTAAAAGGACGATGAGCCTTGGCTTTTACTCACGTGCACTCGGCCTGTGTGCCAGGGCACCCTCTAGTGCCCTCCCCGGGTTGCCCTGTAGCACCAGGACTTCAGCTTTTACCAAAATTTCTCGGAAGCAGCCTCTTGCGATGCCTGTTCAGGCCTGAACATCACTTTCTAATTTCTATGCAGTGATCACTCATTCTGGAAATTTCCCTCTGAGCTGTATCTACACAGGAAGGGCATCCCCTTTTGGAAAGAATGGCCATTTATTCCCCTGCTGAGATAAAAGATACCTGCAAAGGTCCCATTCTAAATGCTGCTCCTGACAGCTGGAAGCCCCCCGCTGGTCCTAGGTTTTGCACATATTTGTTTCCTACTATTTCAATTAAATAGACTTTTTATTTTCTCTTTTCCACTGTCCCCTTTTTTATATTACATTTATCGCAAATGCCATCACCTCTTTGGTGGTCACTTCCCTCAATCCTTTCTAGAGTAAAAGAGCATATAGATCAGTTCCAAAAAAATTACATAATGCCCAAGAAGCCAGCCTTGTTAAAAACTTAAGCGGGACAGACTTGTTTCTTCTTTTTTTCTTTTCTTGCCCTCCAGGCCACTCCTCTCTCCCCACTGTGCTCCTGCAAGTCAAGGACTGGCCACCATACATTGCCTAGACTTCGCTCTGGAACCTCTGCCTCTCCTCCTCTGGCCTTTCATCCTTTATGACCTTGAGAAAGCCCCCGGCAAAGGCACCGAGTGGAAGAAAGTAGGAGCTCCTACAGAGCAAGAAGAGGAAGGCGTGGGGCAGGAGGCTGAGGGACTGCAGACAGGCTTCCAGAGAGCGGGTCCTGGGAAGCCACCGAGGTAGAAGGCGGGAAAGCATGGAGCTGGGCGGGCTCCAGGCAGGGTGGAGGGCAGGACCGGCCTGCGGGCTGGGCCGGGCTGGGGCGATGTGGGGAAGAGGGAAGAGGGCCGCCAGGTGTGCTGCCGGGGGCCAAGTTGACTGAGGAACTGGTGTTACTATTTTTAAGTGAGCTGAAAAAGATAGGCCTTCTTTTCTTTTGTGTTGGAGTTTCTCTCTCTCTCTCTCTCTCTCTCTCTCTCTCTCTCTCTCTCTCTCTCTCTCTCTCTCTCTTTAAGTGTAACGCTGAAAAGTTGTGCTTAAATCAAGGCCACTGAAAACAGCTCAGGGAATTGAGCCTCTACCATCAAACATTAAAAATCACTCTGGACTTAAGCAATCCATTTGCTAGCTGAAATGCTTTTAATGTGTATGTTTTAAAGTTCTTGCCTCCTTCTACCTCCTTTTTTTTTTTTGATAATATCTTTGTATCTACCTTCCACATATCATACATCAAGTACTGTTTTAGGGATGGAATGGGGGGGGTTGACAACTGCATTCTATTTGTTTTGACAAGATTCAGAATCAGGTCACATCCCTCTGTGGCTACAGATCAAAAGGAGAAAGTTAGGGCCTGCTGTAATCACTACCGGGCAGTCCTACCATGTTTTGTTGATCCTAAGCAGTCATGCAGCTTGACTTCTTAAGTTCAGGATGAGGAAAACTGGAGTCCAGAGAGGTAGCATGATGACCCTTCAGGCCACAGCACCAGTAAGAGCAGCAGCGAATATAGAATTTAGGCCTTCAGATGCTAGGCTAGCCGAAGAGGAGGGATGTGAATAATAACATGTATTGGGCATCTACTATCTTTCAGACACTTATTGGGTATTTTATTAATGTCCCTGCTACAACTAACAACTTGTGTCTACATCAGTGGGTTCTTGTTGAATGCCTGCCATGTGCCAGGCAGTGTGTAAGCATCATGTACGTTTTGTCTTTTCCTTACACAGAACATAAAGCAAGTGATATGATGCCTCCTTTTTTTTTTTTTTTTTTTTTGAGACTGGGTATCACTTTGTATTTCAGGCTGGCCCTGAGCTCACTAAGTAGCCCAGGCAAGCCTTGAACTCAGCATTCCTCCTGCCTCTGCCTCCCCAGTGCTGGGATTATAGGTGTGAGCCACCATGCCTGGCATTTATTATTCCCATTTTTATACATAGACAGTTAGCCTGTAATAAATTACTCAGCCAGAGACATGGTAACTGGACCATGGTGTGGTTCTGAACCTGTGCTCTTACTGAATCCCTACCCTTTCTCCTAGGAAGGGTTCTCATTCTGGAATAGCCTTTACAAAGTCTCACAACAGATGTTTGAGGTTTAGGAGGTGCGTTCCCGCTGTCCCACTGAGAGACTGATGGTCCCTCCTCCCCTCTCCACTGCGCTTCCTGCCCTTTTGATCCAGACATTCAATGCTCGCATGGCCATGTGCTGCACTGATGATGTTTGGAGCACAATGGTGGTCCCATAAAATTTCATTATCTAGTGATGTCCTAGCCATCTGTGTTGTGCACGTATTTTCTCTGATGCTCACAGAATGTCACAATAGCCTACTGAAGCATTTAGCAAAATACAGATAGCCCTATTGTCAAGTGATGCGTGGCCCTGCTTTGGAGGAGTACAGGCTGCAAAACAGAAGGAGCACATAAATGTCAGTTCAATCCCGCCACAGTTGTCCATGCCATGCCATGGCCAGGCAAGTTCCCTAATATCTTTGAAAATCATTTTCTTCATCTTTTAAAGTAGAAATAACTATAACTGAGGATCCAATTCAAAATAGGATGTTCTTGGGAAATGATCATTCAAAGCTATGCCATTGGTCCCCGATTTTCAATGGCTGCACTCACAGACAGAATACTGAGTGAGTTCAGAGTGCCTCACAGGTCCCATGAGACCTGAGGCCCTATCTCTTTCTGTCCTATGTGGCTTTGACCCCGGATGTTCTAGGAAGGCCAGAGCTGAGTAGCATCTACATGGAACCATTCTGGGCTATGAGTCATTGCTTAGCACGGAAATAGTCAAGTTCTTTAGTCTCATTACCTGGGCATTCATTCCCACCCCCATTACAAGGAGATGCCAAAGATTCTTGTTTATTCTACATGAACTGTGGAGGAGCAGGAGAAAAATATTCCTGCAGTATTGCTTGGAAGGAGGAGTCCCCAAAGGTAGATGCCAGTAACTTCCCTGAGACACTGAGGTATGTGCAAGCAGTGAAAAGAGAACTGTGGTTTGGCAGAGGGAGCTTCGATGGGTGCACACCCAGATGGATGTACGTGCATGTGTGTAGATGCTGATCCTTCTGAAGCTCTTCTGTACTGATGTGAAAGGTCTCCAGGGAGGTCACTGGAGGTCTCAGTACTGTTGTGAAGTCTCCAGTTCTGTCAGGGAGCAGCAGGTTCAGTCTGTTTTACCTGGAGTCTGCTGGAGTCTCACACAAACATGATTGCTATTCTAGCATGAGAAACGCTGAGGGTTAGTGGTTTGGTCTAGTGGAGCTTCTACAGAACCACAGGGACTCATGCACCACTCTAGAGGGTTTGATAAGAAGGCCCTGGTTGGCAACCAGGTATATGTCTCTAAGAGGCTTTTCCTGCAGTCCTGTGGTGCAGCCAGGTTAGCAGCCATTACAACGATGCACAAGTTATAGTGTAGGAACCAGGCTTGGGTTTCAGCTCCTCTCTGCTATGAGTGACTGAGCAATCCAAGGCTCTGACATTTCATGGACTATGCCACCAGAGCCCCTTGGCTGCATGGAGTGCCATGCCTCTCTGGCAGAGAGTGCAAAAAGGCTTCCAGAGCTCATCCAGCTGGGCAGAGATGCGTGCTGGATCAGTGGTGTTTTCTCTTCATGACCACATCTGTGGATATGTGGACATGCAGTATTACAGGATTGACTATGCCGGGAGCCAGTGCTAGTGGGACACGACCCCCGGCAACAACGGCCATTTACTTAAAAAAAGTAAATTACAATTGGTGCATTTTCAGTCTGCAACAATAAAGAATAATTTCTCTTCCTTGTGCACAAGTGCTCCAATTATGATTTAATTCAATTCCGATTAACTATGCTTTGATGGCATTTCCATTACATAAAAAATAAATGTATTAGCCAAGCATAATGTGTTTTGACTATAGTTCTGATGCTAATAAGGAGGCTGTTTGGTGGCTATGATCCCACATTTCATTCCATAGTTGTAAAGAACCAGAGAAGGGAAAATAAAGAAGGATGAGCAGATAACAAAAGCCCCGCACACAGGGGCATTGTGACTTGGGGGTGGACTGAGGGCTGCCAACATATGCCAGCTATTCCCAGGTTTGCTGGTACAGTCTATCTGAGATGTTTCTGGATGCGCATGTGGACAGGTAGCAATGACTTTTGTGCTTCCTGAGGTGGTGCAGGTGCGTGACAGTGGAGTTGATGATACACTCTGTCTCTGCCATAGCAGTGGGAGCAACATAATCCCCCTTTCTGGGCTCTCATCTTTTGGGCAACATGTACCCTTTGCCTCAGCTTCTGGTCCCCGGTTACCTGGGCTCTGACTGGGCTCTGACTGAGTGGCCCCATTCCATGCCACCTATGGGTCCCTGACACATCTACGTAGTAATCCCTCCCCATTCACCCTCAAGCACCTCTGCATTCAGGAGAAGGGAACTGGCCTGGGTGAAACCCTGTCCTCATGCTTGCTTTATAGCCATATTTCCCCATAGTCACATGAGGTAGGTTTCTATGGACCTGGGGTTGAACATACAGATATATGAAGCATATAGGACTCCAAATGGCCATGATATAAAAAAATACTACACCTAGGCATATGATTATAAAGGTTCCAGATATCCAAAAAAAGAATGACACACTGCAAGCAGCGAGAGAAAAGAAAGGGAAGCCCATCAGGATCACAGCAGACTTCTCAACCCAAACACTCAATGCAAGGAGAGCCTAGAGTGAAGTTTTCAAGTCCTGAAGGAAAACAACCTCTAGCCTAGATTGATGCAACCTGCAAAACCATCCTTCACCACTGAGGGGGAAATGAGATACTTCCATGACAAAGAACACCTGAAAAACTCCACAAATACAAAATGTGCTTGACTTCAGATTCATCTCCTCCCTCTGGTGGGAGCTGCCCCTCTGGCTGCCTTGCCTGGATTGGGGCTGGAGGTGGAGGACAGAGGCTGCCTTGGTGCTGGGGTACAGCAGCACCACAGGGAAGCCCCAGCCTCAGCGTGTCTAGCTCAGAGGTTAAAGCTGGTGCTTTCAGCTTCTTGCTAATCTCTGAGTACTGTATTCTATCCTGCTTGGCTTCACAGCCTCTTCACTCCTATAATATGAATACTTCGCAATGTGTTAAATGCATACAGTGGTTTCTTCTGTAGTTGAAGCTGAAGTGTCAAGACATTAAGTAACCACACAGAACAAATAATGCCCAACATTTCAATGTATTTGTATCTAGGTTTTTAAATACAGATTAATTCTTGTTTGAAATATATATATGAACAATCAAAACTGGGCCATATTGTTCATGTGGTTTTATAGACTATTACACTGTGAAATTTTTTCTCATTTAATATAAAAATATACTTAGTGACTACTATTCACTTAGAAAGATCTAGTATATTTAGTTATATAATCTTCTGTTACTGAGCGCTTGAATTCTCTCCTCACTTTCATTCATACAAGTAACTGCACAGACTTCTACTTGAGGTGAAGCCCGGGTGACAGTGGCTCTCCCCTCGTTCTTGACTAATTGAACAACAGAGTTAAAATTTGGCTTCTCTCCTCTGTCATCAAATCAATAGTAGCAACAAGCAAGGAAAGAGCTATAAATCTTGCCATAAATTTACAGGAATATTTCATCCCTGCTGATGTGGTTTTGAACTCAACTTCATCAGGTCAGAAGCCAGACAACAGAGAGGTGACCTCCTATTCAGAGGGTGTGGGTGAGCTGTTGAGGGGCTGCCCACAGGGCTTACTTATTGGCCCTAGGGCCTGGGGCTCAAAGATAAGGTAGATATCTACCCTAGCAGGTCATTTTTCTAGGATAGTATGTCCATACTGTGAAACATGGCCGGCAACTCTGAGGCCAAGAGCAATGCACTCCTACAGAGAAAAGGAGGGACCATGGGAGAAGTGCTATCAGATGAGACAGGAAAGTCGAGAACAGCTTAACCACACTTCTTAGAAAGTCTAACCAGACCTGTGTATGTCAGGCACGAGAGAGATGAAAAACTCCATGCGATAGCTAAGCATGGTCCCTAAACCCAGCCCACTCTGGAAGGAAAGAAAGGATGGAAGGAAGGGGTTTGTTTCTAAGAGACAAGCAAGTGTGTGGTTTTTTTACAAAATGGAGTATTACTCTGCCATAAAGAATGACAAGATCGATCCATTTAGGTGCAAATGGAGACAACTGGAGGATATACTAATAAGTGAAATCAATAGATCACAGATAGACAATTCCCGGATCTTCTCTTTGGCATGAACACCTGTAGATGCAAATGAGTTCTAGAAAGTAGGACAGCTTTTATA